>JAVSBS010009674.1:0-23330 GCA_033124195.1 Coracias cyanogaster
ACACCTCCCACTAGACCAGGTTGCTCAAGGCCCCGTCCAACCTGGCCTTGAACACCTCCAGGGATAGAGCATCCACAGCTTCCCTGGGCAGCCTGTGCCAGCGTCTCACCACCCTCGGGTTAAAGAATTTCCTTGTACATCAAACCTTGGTATTAAGAGGGGTTTTTTGAGGGTGTCGTGCGTTGCAGCCTGGCCCGGGGGCTGCGTGGGCTTTCTGCTGCATCTCCTGGCTCGGTCTCGGTGCGATGACTTCCCATCGGGCTGACAGCTGCTGCCACCGCCCTCCCAGCGCGCTCCGCTCCGCTGGCCGATGAGACACCGGGGGAAACGCTGTGTACAAACAAGCCACGCTCAGCCTCAGCAGAGTGGATTAGTGCCGCTCCGCCTGCCCGTAGTGCCCGGCTGGTCCCTGCTGCGGCACATCCGCTGATGGTGTTTCCAGGACGCTCAGCACCAAGGGCAATCTTTCGTACCTGGCTGAGATGTTAAATTACTTCGTATTTCTGGTGGAAATGTACCCTCAGTTTCATGTCTGGGTGCCCAAAGCGAGCGGCGCTGAGGCACGCCAGCTGTTGGAAGGATCCGTGGTGGTTTAGGATGGATGAGTGAGCCCTGCCAGTGCTGGTGGGAGAAGGGAGAGATCTCCAGCACCGGTGGATGGGGCAGGGGGAGAGCAAAGCACCCGCAGCCTTTCCCTGGCCGAGATGCTTTGTCTTGCGAATGCATCAGCTCTGGCACACACCCGGTGCCAGGGTTTCTTTTTTTGTCATTTAAGGCTGAAAGATGAAGCATGTGCTAGTGATTATTACAACGTCCCCTGAGTTTGTCAAAGGATCTTTTTACGAGCTGATTTGCACGAGCCCCTTTCCAGGCTGCTAGGCATGATAAAACGCTGCCGTTTGGCCTGTCACGGGGATAATTGGTTGGCATTATGAATCATAAAAGTATGTGCCCCCCTGGAATTTTATCCTGACGTTTGATTTAATTTTTCTTGACATCACATCCATTATATTGCATCGCCTTGCCCTCGATAGCGGGGTTTGCGTGCTGGGAGTGAGGACCAACAGGTTACTTACAGAGCAAAGCGGCTGCTGGAGGGAGCGTTGGCTCGGTGTGGAGGAACCGAAAGCTCTAAATGAGCTAAAACGGTAGAAAAGTGCTGGTGAGGAGGCAGGATCCTCCCTCCTGCTTAAACCTGCTGGCAGGAGCAGAGGAAGCTCTGCTTTCTGATGGGGACACCATGGGGCTGTGTCTGAGCTGGGCTGGGGGCCAGGAAGGAGAAGGTTTTGGGTTGTTCTACCCAGTGTTACTCATTATCTCCATGCTTTCAACACTCCTAAAACGAGGAGATGGGGTAACTTCTGCGCTGGCCACCGGAGATGTGGAGCAGTCGTGGAGTCCCCCATGCACCGCGCTTTCCTCGGGACCTTCCCGGCACACGGTGACACCCTTGGCATGGTCATGGCGTGGTCTGCAGCCCACCATAACCTGCCAGGGGTGAGCCTGGGTGCAGGATCCTCTCCCGGTTTAAAGCCTGTGTCGTTGCAGGTCTGGGGACACGCAGCGATGCCACCAAGAGCAGGTTTGGCTTGCTGGAGGTTTATTGAGCTTTGTGGCAGGCCCTGAGCACCCTGGCATAGCTTTGAAGGCAGGAGACCCCCTCAAGCCTTCCCGTCCCCTCTTCTACCTCCATTTTGGCCCAACTCTAGCTGGGACCCCCCCCCCGCAGCATCCCCCGTTGGGGCTGGGACCCGCCGCTCCGGCAGCCGGGCTCCCTCCCTCCTGGCACAGCCGCCTCTCGCGCAGACTGGTAATTAGCGCAAGCGTAGGATCCTATTAATTGCAGCAATTGTGATGTTTGGATTTCTGGGTTAATTGGTAATATCTGGTGTAACATTTTTTTTGGTTTTTTTTTCCCTCTGGATATTTTTGATCACAGTAATTACCCTCCCCCGTTCTGGGGAGCAGACGCTGGTGGGTCGCTGCGCTCTCCGGCAGCGCTGCGGGGATCCTGCTGGGATCCCTCTCCGTGGGGGCTGTGGTGGGCTCGGTGCTCCAGGGTAGACACTCACTGCATTTATCCGACGTATCCTTGGGAAAGCGGGGGCCGCGCTGGCTTGTCTTTGAACCGGCAGCGATAAAGCCGGCGATGCGTGCGTTTGGGAAGAGGCTGGATCGTTACAGCCGGCTTCGCTTTCTTATTATTTCCGCGATGACAAATGGGAAGCGGAGATGGGACCACGAGTGCCAAACGCGGCTGTCTAATCGCAGCGCCCGACCCCTTCCCCCCGGCTCGCCTCCTTCAGTCCTGACGGTAAATGATGATGAATGTCCTGCTCTGGCTGCGGCCAGGGCTGGAGAGCGGGAGGTGGCAGGAAAATGAGGTTTGGAAAGGTCAGCGTGGTGTTCCAGCACAGCTTGCTGTCTGCACCTGGGATGGGATCCCTAAAGGCAGGTTTGTTCTTGCCAATGCGTTGTCTGAGCCCTCCTGGGTGGGTGCTGGTTCTCCAGGGGTGCTGGTTGAACTCCTGTAGGGCTGGGGTCAGGTTTTAGATTTATTTTGCAAGCTTCTCCCTACTGGCCATGGAGCTCTGCATAAGTGGAGCTGTGTTGAGTCGTGTCTCATCTTGATCTCCTCCAGCTCACACCGGGATGATCATAGAATCACAGAATGGTTCGGGGTTGGAAAGGACCTTAAAGATCATCTAGTTCCAACCCTCTGCCATGGCAGGGCCACCTCCCACTAGACCAGGTTGCTCAAGGCCCCATCCAACCTGGCCCTGAACACCTCCAGTGATGGAGCATCCACAGCTTCCCTGGGCAACCTGTGCCAGGGTCTCACCACCCTCAAGAGTGAAGGACTTCTTCCTTACATCTAGTCTGAATCTACCCTCTTTCAGTTTAAAACCATCACCCCTCATCCTATCACTGCACTCCCTGATGAAGAGTCCCTCCCCAGCTCTTCTGCTGAGAGCAACCTTGAGCTTCACCCACCAGCCATCTAGTGAACCACTTGGTTCTTCTGAAATCCCTCTCGAACAGCAGCTTGTAGGAAGTGCAGGTGTCCAGTGTGGACGAACTGGGAGTAGGGCAGGTTCCCCAGTTGTGTTTGTCAAGAGCTGTGTGCTGCTCACGCCCATCGCTGCAAAGAAGATCATCTGCTCCTGGAAACAGCCCAACTTAGATCAGGTTTTACTTTAGGGCAGGAGCTCTCCTGGGTGAGGTGTAGGGAATGTACCTGACCCAAGCAGCCCATCAAGCCGACGTTCTTCCCTCACACACATGTCGTCGTCAGGATAACGGCCCTGGAGGGAAGAGCAAGGGTCCTTCTTGTGCACGGGCTGGGTCAAACTCATCAGAAACTTGATGGCTTCTGTATGAGCTCCCCTGTTGAGAATGGTCTTGATTGAGAGAGATGGGAAGATGCTGTCAGGGCTGTGCCGTGGGTGTCACCTACAGCCGAGCGTGTGGACGGTGGCACGTCTGGAGAGCTTCGCAGAGAACTACCGCTGGCAGCAAGGCGTCCAAAGTATTTAGTGTGATGGATCAATAACCGTATTATTTTCAGGAATAATCACACCCCACGTTCTAATCCCAGCTCTAGACCTTATCTCCGAACCCGTCCCTCTCCCAGGCGTGGGGTACATCTGAGCAGCACAGGCTCGGTAGCTGGAGAGCCGGCTCTTTGGCCAGCAGGTTTACCCAGGTGATGGGTTTTATCCTGTTGATTTTAATATTTTAATGAATTTTCTCCTGCTATGCGCAACCTGGGAGCTGGAACTACAGCAGGGGGGTGGAGAAGCCGGGTCGCTGTCTTGGCAGCGTGACAGTGGTGGGGGGGATTAGACCATCCCTTGGTGCTCCTCATGCTTTCGGCTCAAACCCCCACCACAGGCTGAGATTTTCAAAGGCGCTGAGCGCAGAGACCGCTGCAGAGCTTCAGCGCTCTGGATTTCCAGCAGCGTCCTTTGAAAACTCCAGCTTCACCCAAGTCAAACCACAGCTTGCTTTCTTTTTCAATTGGTGTTTTATCCATTTTTTTCTATTTTAAATGGGAGGAAAAGTGAAAAATCCAAGGAGCAGCTGTGATGGTGTGGGCTGGGCAGGGGAAAGGGGAGGCCACACACCCCCCCCAAGCATCACACTCTTGGGGACCCTCGGCGAGGTGAACAAAGAACAGGTTTAATGGAAATCCATCACCTCATTTTTCAGAGGATTATCCTCCATAATCGCCTTTTAATATAATTAGGGTGAAAGCAATGCTGCTTTGTGATTTCTTTTACTTTTTTTTTTTTTTACCTTCCCTGCTTTTGGAAAATAACAGAAGGTGCCGCTCTTCTCTGGGAAGGTGAATTTAATTAATCGCCTTCAGCAGGGCCTGGAGAGCTTTTGATGAGAGACAAAATGTGAATATGAGGGACTTGGGTTTGACCCGTGGCTGCCGCTGGGTCCTCTTTAGATCCTCGCCTGGACTTTAAATCATCCTTATCCTCCATCCCAGGTTCCACTTTTCCACCGTGGCAGCGGCCCAGCCCCACGTCCTGTCCGTGCGGGGTTAATGACAATTGCTGCTTTGCATGGATCTATCGGGTCGTGAGGAACAAGGAAGGGAAGGCGGCACCATCCTGGCACCTGCATCCTCGCATCCCACCGGTGATGGGGAAATGGGACAACTTCTGTGCTCCCATGGGGTTCTCAGGGCCGGAGCTTGTCTGTGAAGAGCCAGAAGGTTTGGACCTTCCAAACACATTTCATGCGGTGAGGAAAGCTCTCGCCGGTCACGGTTACTCGGGAACTCATCTGGTTGGGAGAACCATCGCTCTTCACCTAAACAGCTGCCGTCTGCCGCTGCCACGTCGGGTTCCTCCCCTGAGGGGAACATGAGGCCAAAATACCTTTTTCTCCACCTGGAGAATACTCTCAGCTTGCTTTCACTGGGGATACGTGATGATGAAGCAAGTGGAACTAATTCTCGACTGTGTTGAAGTTATTGACCCCGTGGTGATGCTGGGATGATGCTGAGGTGTTAGTTAGCGGTGGGAGAGGTGTGATCGGAGCTGGCCTTTAATTGTCCCTGTCATTAGGGGTTTACTTGCTTTTCCTTCTTCCTTTTCTTTTTTTTTTTTTTTTTTTTACAGGAAATCTCCCCCTTCCACCCCTTGAAGTAAACTAAAATGATGTTTAAAATTTAGTCGTCGAATGCCTAATTAATCGCACAGCTGGAGGAAGCTTTGTGTATAGAAGACGGCCGGAATATTTTACGCTGTCGGAGGCCGTTAGTGTGAGTTTGTTGCCTGTGATAAATCTCCAGCAGGAGAGAAGAGGGTGGGAGAGGTCACTGGGAAGCACTGGAAGTTCCCAAAAGGGATAGGAGATGTGGCTTAGCTGGTCTCTGCCTTGTATCCCACCGGGTCCAAACCCAGAGGGACGAGGGCAGGATGCTCCTGCTTTTGGGAATTGGGACCCTCAGCATCATGGGGTGCTCTGGCACTGGGCACATCCCATGTGCTGCTGCCTCTCCATTCCCTGGAGGAGCTGGTTTCCAGCCCGTCTCTCGTGGCTTTCTGCTCCAGTGCCACATCCTCTGCTCGGACTTGCCCTGTCACAGTGCTCACGTCAACTTCTCTGGTGAAAGCAGAGCGTGTAAATGCAGCAGTGAACTTGGGGCAGAGCGAACAGTGTATTCATGGGTCACTGCCACCAGAGCGCCTGGGTGGAGAACCAGAATGTGCGTCCTTCAGTGGCTTCCCTTGGATGTGAGTCATCTCTGGAGGCCTCATCTAACCAGGTTCTTCTCGCCCCCTCGCTCTGGAGTCTGTGTCTCTGAGCATCAGACCAGGCGCCTGATGTGACACATCCTTCATGTTCCTCTCTCCTGCTTTTGCCTGGAGGAGAAGGAGAGGGAAGTGTGGAAGGACAACTGATGACCACAGCCTGGAGGTGAGTGAGAAGATTGTGTCTGAGCGTAAAAACTCTCCAGGGAGATGCAATGGGAGCATTTGGGTTTTGTGAGCAGGCTGGGGAGGAGATGTGCTCCTGAGCCATCAGGAGTTACCAGCTTCAGGTTGTCACTAATGGGCTTGTTGATGGGCAGAAATAAATCCCAGTTTGTGAGAGGTCTCTGGGATGGGAGCTGGTGTCCATGCAGACCCAAGGAGGGATGACGCGAGGACATGGGTGCATCATCATGAGGGTGCTGATGGGGCCCTGCTGCTCCCAGAACCTTGCACAGCACAGGGAGCGGTGGGTGCTCCAAGGCCTCAGAATCCAAGGTAGCATCTGAGCTTTCAGGATTAATTCCTGCTTCTGTCACCACTCCTTCCAGACAGGAGCGTTGATGAGCCGCAGCACAGCAGCCACCTCCTGTCCTCCTCTGCAGAGAGGTGACATTGGCAGCAGCCGCCTGGCTCAGGCTCTCCTGTTATCCCTGCCCCAAGGTAAAGGAGCTGGGTACAAAAGGGCTCGTCAGCCTCGGGAGCAGCGTTTGCTTCTCCCCCGCGCCTGCTCAGAGACGTGGAGCTTTTGCAGAGGAGTGGAGGCTGGGGAGGAAGGTGCCTCTGTGTGCCCAGGAGCACAGACCTGCTTTTCTTTTTCTTTTTTTTTTTTTTTTCCCCTTGCAACGCTGCTGGCAGGCTTGCAGAAGGGCAAATGCGGAGCAGGAGCTGGTTGCCCAAGTGTGCTGGTGCCTCTGGGAGAAATCCTTCTCCCTGGGTGGCATAAAGGGCCCAGATTTCAAATGGATGCCAGGGCTCAGCTGGGTGCTCATCCCTCTGCACCAATACCCGGCTGCTCCCCTCAACTTCCCACTCCTGTCCTTCCTCCCACCACCTCCAAACCTCCTTGTCACCTTCAACCATGAGACCAGGCAGGACAGTGACCTTTCTGTCCACCCTCTGCCACTCTGGCAGCACTTGGCTTGTGTGACTGTTACCCTGGGGCAGATGCAAAATCCTCCTGCTTCTCCCCCCAGCTCTGGGGCTCTGGCTCTGCTTTTGTCCCTGTCCTGTTGGTTTTCACCCCAAAGATGTCCTTAAGCCAGCCCTGCAGCCACCGCTCCTCCATGGCCAGGGGCAGCAGACGGAGCTTTTTGTGCGTTGACTGCGCTGAGCACAGCGGTGACTTTACCCTCCCGTGAAGGTTGTGAAGTGTCAAAGGGACTTTGCAAGGAGATGGAGGTGGCAGCCAGCCAGGCTGGTGGCTCTGGGCTTCAGCACGTCCTTCCCTTGGAGATGCTGTTGGAGGGGAGCGTGTGTGCGTGCAGAAGGCTCCCTGCAGTCATTAGCAACGATGGAGAGTGACCTAAGACAGGGCAGCGACTGCTTCGGGCTCTGGTGGGTCTGTAGCTTGGGCTGGCACCGTGGTCATTGCATCTCCAGGGAGTGATATCCCCAAGCCTGGTGGCCCTGGAGAACCTCCACCCACGAGGAAGAGGCTTCTGAACTCCTCCAATTGAGGTAAAAAGGAAGGGCAAGCTGGCCCCAGTGCAGCAGTGGGGCTTGGTGAGCCCCATGTCCCCTCCAGGAGAGGAAATGTTTTGGGACCAAAATGTCTGGGACCAAAGCCAGCAGTGCCCAGACATGAGCTCTGCCGCGTCCTGCCTTGCTCCTGTTGCCCCACGGTGAGAAATGCCCCATTCCCAGTGCGAGGTTTGTCTATAACCCATGTGCTCTCCAACCAGCATGTGGCAACCACCAAAAACACCCCCCAAAATCCCAGATCTGCTGATGACCTCCTGCTCTGCTGCAGTTGAGCCTCCGTTTCCCATCCCAGGTGCCGTTGGCAGCAACTCTGCTGCCCTCACTGAAAGCCCCACGTGCCTTTGGCTTTTGGATGAGGTGGGCAGCTCAATTTCCAGCACTTGCCTGGTTGTCCTAGTAAGTGATTTTGGTTGTTGTTGCCTGTTGCAGAGCCTGCTACTTCTTTCCCGGGAGAGGAATAAAAGCTGGAAAGCACACGCAGTGTGGAAAATCACCGTCAGCGGGCACCTTCCTGAGGATGGAGCCTGCAGCACCGTGATGTGTGTGCCTCCAGGTGGGGTGGGAGGAGGGAAAAAACCCACCGCTGCATTCCCCAGATCATAGAATGCATTGGATTGGAAGGGACCTCCAAAGACCATCTAGTCCAACCCCCAGCAGTCAGCAGGGACTTCTCTAACCAGCTCAGGTTGCTCAGAGCCCCATCAAGCCTGGCCTTGAATGTCTCCAGGGATGGGGCCTCCACCACCTCTCTGGACAACCTGTTCCACTGATCCACCACCCTCCTATTAAAGAACTTTTTCCTAATGTCCAACCTAAATCTACCCTCTTCTAACTTAAAACCATCACCCCTCGTCCTGTCGCTACAAACCCTTGAGAACAGATCCTGCTGTTCCCCAGCCCTCCAGATTAACGGCTTTTAGGGCCAGAAGGAATCTCGAAGCCTCAGCCTTGGTGTTACCCTGCCTGGAAAACCACTTTCCCTGCGCTCATGATGAGCCCTCGTTATTTAGCGACTCGCCAGCCGGCCGAGCATCCCTGTCAGCGGTGATTCCTTCCTCCGCTTGACACTGGGCAGCAGGGTGTTAACCAGCTGTTTGGAGATTTAACAGGTTCTGGTGTTGAATTTTTATATATTTTTTAGATTGTTCCAGCTTCTTCAACCAAAATGTCACTGGCAGTGGAATCGAACGCCCCGGCGCCTTGGGAAACTCAGTCTGGAACCTTGTGCAAAGCTCAGGTTGGGTTAATGAAATCTGCGTTTCGTAAATGGGCGCTGATTGGCACTAATTAAATTTCTCTTCTTCATTAAGTGAGTCCCGTGTCAGAACTCCCTTTGTTTCACCCGGCTTCAATGTCAGCCCAGCAGATTGTAGGTTTCAATATACAAGGAAATAAATAACACCGCTCTAATGTCAAGTAGCCTTTTAAAAAGGACTTTAAAAAGCAAAAAAATAGGAAAATATCCAGAAATTATTCCTTGTCCGGCTCTTTAAAACCTCTTTAACTCAATTCTTCCCAAACTTGGTGATTTTTTTAAAAATTGGCATTATTAATCTCTATTTATTGGTTTATTTTAGTTCGTGGTGCAACACAAAATATCTCGTACTTTGCCATGAATGCATCATCTCATTCCTCCTCTTCTATAGTAAATAAACCCAATTTCTCTGTGTTATCACCAGTGTTTCCATCCCATCTGTTGATTCTGGGGCTGACACCCCTGCTCAGGACTCTCTGTACCCAACCTCACCAGGCTCAAGAGGAGGGACCACAAATTTCTTCTATCCATTTTCAACAATCACATATTTTTTAAAAAAAACAACAACTTCTAAAGCCCAAGTGACCATTGGCTTAACTTGGGCTTAATCTGTAAGTGCCACCTCTGCTGCTCCTTGATTCTCTCTGTGCTCTCTCCGTTTTCAATCTGCTTTTTGGGGTCTGTTTGGGTTTCCAGGGGCTGTGCTTGTGCTGGGGGAAGGCGCTTGGGGCTTGTGGTGCTGGATGCAGGGCGGGACCTTGTGGTCCCTTTGGATGTTTTGGATAGCTGATGGCTGGGCAAATCCTGGGAAGGGGAACAGCGCAAGGATCCAAGAGGGTCTAGAGGGTTTGAGGGGGAGGACGGCTCGCAGCCATGTCCCCATCCCTGACCCCTCCGTGGGTGACTTCCCCGGTGCAGGGTACGAGGGTGCCAGCACCCAGGAGAGCTGCTGACAAACACCCTCCAGAATCCACCCTGGTAAGTGTCCTTATGCTTTCAGATGATTCTCCCTCGGCTCATTGGGAAAGCTGTTAGTGGGTTGTTTTATGGGGGGAGAAAAGCCCATCTCCTTCGAGAAGGACGCGTTCCGTTCCTTAAACTGTGCCGTGAGAGTTGTAAGTGCGGTTTTAAAGTGGTCGGCTCTGAAATCTGCACATGGCTCGTTCCCCTCTTCTTTTTCTTTTCTTTTTGGGGTGGGAGAAGAAAGAAAAGGAGGAAGAAATGCTTCAGCCTCACGGGGCTGCTTGGCTGGGAGAAGGGTGTATAGTCTGTGACAGTCCTTCAGGGTTTTAACATCCTTTTAATTCCTTTTCCCATCCTCTCCCCCATCTCTGCTACAACCTTTAAGCCCCCATTTGAAGACTGGGGGGGCGAGAGGGGGATCCTGGCTCCCTGGGGAGCGACTTCTGCTCCCCCCAGGCTGGGGAGAGGCTGCCCATTAATTTGCAAAGTGCCATTGCCTGACGCGTGTCCCCAAAACACCACCACCCACACAGCCCGGTGACAAAAGAGAGGTGTCCTCCATGAGGTCCCATCCAAAGGGAGCCGACTCCATCCGGCGTTAATACTTGAGGAATATTCTTCCTTGTCCTCAGGCTGATGAGACGATAAACAACCACATCTGCTGGGCTCAGCTCCTTTGCGGGAGCCGCTTGTCGCTGCGGGGAAAGAGGGGTGGTAGCACAGGCTGGAGAAAAGAAAGGGGGGGGACAAAGGAGGAAGAAAGAGAGGGAAAAAGAGGAAGAAAAGAAATAGGAGGAAGAAAGGGAAAAAGAAAAATCAAACAGCAGAATAACCCAATTTGCTTTCCCCTCTTTCTTGTTGTCTCATCTTTCTTGATTCCGGAATATTTAGCAGCGTTTCCTGAAATGTGTTTCTGGACTCAGTGGGAATTAGGGGAAAAAAAGAGAGGAAAATCCCCAGGACCTCTCCTCCCACCCTGTGTTTCAGCTGGATGACGTGAGCTCCAGTGGGTGCCTCTTCTCTGTCGCTCAGCGAGTCGAGGATGAGCACGTTGCTGATCTCACCACCCGCCTGCGACAAATCCCAGCGAGAGCGGGACAGGATGGGCTTATCCCAAAGGATAAACGCTCAGAGCAGCAGTGCTGAGAGAAAACACAGCGAGACGCTTTGCTGCACAGGGATTGATTTCTTTCTCACCACCAACTCCAAGCAGCCCTGGCTGGGTAAGGACGTGGGGCGGCTGGTTGCCATTGTGGCACAAGAAGCGTGTCCTTGCTGCCATGTCCCGTTCCCTGTCCCAGCGCTGCCAGAGCCCAGGAACAGCCTGTTGAGCTCAGCTCTGTGCTGGGTGATGGGGAAGGTCCATCCCACCCAGCTCCGGCAGCTTCATTTCAAAGCGCAGCCCTGCCCCAGGGATGCTCGAGCAGACAGTGTCACAGAATTACAGAATGGTGGGGATTGGAAGGGACCTCTAAAGATCATCAAATCCCACCCCCCTGTCATAGCAGGTTCATTGAGGGAAGATCACACAGGAATGTTTCCAGACAGGTCTTGAAAGTCTCCAGAGAAGGAGACTCCACAACCTCTCTGGGCAGCCTGGGCCAGGCTCCGCCACGCTCACACCAAACAAATTTCTCCTCCTGTTCAGATGGAGCCTCCTGGGTTCCAGTTGGTGCCCGTTGTGCCTCATCCTATCACTGGGCACCACTGAAAAGAGACTGATGGCTCCATCTTCCTGCCTCCCACCCTTTAGCTCTTGATCAGCATTGATCATATCTCCTCTCAGCCTTCTCTCTCCAGGCTAAACAGCCCCAGAGCTCTCAGCCTTTCCTCATAAGAGAGATGTTCCAGTCTCTTAATCACCCTCGTAGCCTCCCTTGGGATCTCTCCAGTAGTTCCCTGTCACCCTTGAACTGGGGGGCCCAGAACTAGACACAATATTCCAGATGTGGACAAGTGGCCGCTTGTCCTCTCCATCTCCCTGCCTTTCATCGGGGCAGTGCCCACCCCGGCCAGCCCGGAGCTGCGGCTCTCCCTCTCTGGGGGACAGTGGGAAGAAGCACATGGGTTTCTTCCAGCGCATGGTGGGATTCTCCCAGCTCAGGTCCAGCATCTGCACTGGCAGGAGAGGAGCAGCCATCTGTGGGGGGGGATCGCTGCGTCACCCCGTCTTGATTTACTACAGCCCTGCTCCCGCTGCACTGCGGAGCAGATGGAGACGTTTGGTCCTTCTGCCTTCAGGGCTCTGCAGAGTTCCACAAACGTGGTTTTCTTTTTTCTTTGTTCCTTTTTTTTTTTTTCTTTTTTTGGAGGTCTTAAATCCTTTTGAGCGGGGAAGCTTCAACGCATTTTAAATAAGCTCTCGAAGTTGTGCATTAAAACCTAACAAGCCAGAATATCAATTATGCTGATGTAAATGAGGAGTAGCTCCAGGGAAGTAAACGGTGGCTTTGGGTGGATGCTGGTGTCGAGAGATCAGGACCTGACTGAGAGACAGGGACAGAATTAAACCCGCTTTCTTCTTCTTCTAACCATCAGGGCCATGGCTGCGCAGAGGGAGCCTTCACGGTTAAACCCTGGAGGCGAAAGGGTGAGGAGCTGGCAGGTCAGAGGAGACTTTAAAAGCTGGAGATGCAGGAGATCTCTAGTCTCCTGGGCTGGGGAAGCTGAGGATGTGGCATGTTGAGCATCATCCTTCCCTGGGGCACAGACAGAGCTGTCTCCTGCTCAGACCTTCACTGCTCAGTCCTTGCTGGCACCTTTGTGCTCTCCAGCTTGTCTCGCTGATTCGTCTTCGGACATGTCGCTCTGTGCCAGTGCCTCTGGCTAAGGGGAGTGGATCTGGCTGGGTCTCCGTCCTGCAGGCTAATGCACCAAAATCCTGATCTTCCCTGCAAAGTCTGTGTCTCCTCTGGCTCGTCCCCATCAACTCTGATTAGACAAAAGGAGCCACCATTTTCCTTGCAAGAATCTTGCCTCTTGCCAACTTGATGGGGTTTATTGATGTTTTATTTGTCCTGGCCATTTAGGAATTGAAGAGCATTTAGCCCTTCTAAATTTCCTCTTTACTCTTTGCCTTTGATTTTGATCTTCTCCCTGTTAAGTTTAATAGTGCTTGCTCTTTCTCTTTCATGTAGCAATTAAACCCCTTAAATGCAAATGCAGGTGCAGGATGGCCAAAAGCTACACCCAGCCTCGCTGGTTCCAGTATTTGCAGGCTCTGCCCCAAGCATCGTGCAGACCTCAGGCCTGAGGTCACTGTTTTAATGAATTTTAGGCAGTTCTTAAAAGGAAATCTCTTTCTTTTATAAGCCAGCTTTGATAATGCAGAACTAAATCACTGGAAGAGGTTGAATCGGAGCGGCTGATGAGTTTGCGTTTAACCTCTTGGCTCGGCTCAGGGCTCAGCAGAGGCTGTGCTCTGTGGGTCTGGTGGCAGCCTGGGGCTGCTGAACATTGTGGGATGGTGCCAAGCTCATGCCTGGTTGAGCTGTGCTTCTCGATCCTTCTTTTGTGCTAGGTCCCTCTAGGATCTGTTCTGTGGGTGCAGGTCGTGGACCAGGAGTCATCACTGGGGCGTGATGCTGATGCCAACCGTCTGTGTTCAGGGGAAGGAGTGACGTCTCCAAAACCATCCCTGCTTTCTGCTGGTTTGATTTACAGAGCAGAGTGTCTCTGTCATGGGAAAAGCCCTTGGGAACAGATTTGGCTCTTCACAGCAGCATCTGCCTCGGGTGTCATCACACTTTTGGCTTTCTGCTTGCTAAGTGGACCAGATGAGCATCCTTCAGAGCTGGCCCCCAGGGACATGTCCTGGCGTGGTCCTGTCACCCTTTCCAGGGCACACTCAGGGATGGGGGCTGCATGTGCCAGCACCTTAAAGCCTTTTCCCCAGGATCTTGCTGCACTTGCTGATGTGGGTTGTGTCTTGCCTTGTCCATGGTGATGTTTCTCCAAAAATCCGAATGCAGTGAGGAAGTCACCAAGGCATATGGAGTGCATTGGCCATGGGGAGCACTGTGCGAATGAGCAGAGACATCAAACCCCGCAGAGAAAACCTGGGAGGAGAGGAGAAGGTCTAAATGTCCGGCGTTAATCCCCAGGCTGGCACACGATGTGCAGCCGTGTTGTAGAGGAATACTCTGTACGTGGAGAGGAGACAGGAACTTTCATCTTCTCCATGTAAACCTTCTGCCCTCACTCTCAAAGAGTTTTTCCTGGGGTGCCCAGTTTGGCAAGCACTGGGCTGGGTTTTGGCTTTGCAATGAGACTCTGGGGAGCCCAGAAAATGCCCCTTTTTGGGTGAAATCCACTGCTTATTGGCTTTGGGCAGATATCTGAAAACAGACAAACTGTGTCCGTGTGGGATTCCTGTGGTTTGGCAGGGCTGGGGTTGGTGAAACCATCAGTGTCTGCAGCACTGGAGGGCCATCACTATGGGAATGACTCCTGGAATGCTTAATCCTCCGGAACATCAGCTCTGGGCATCCACAGAGCTGCTTCTCTGAGACTTCTTTCCCCCAAAACACAGGCTCCTGTGACTGCTCTGCTGCCTTGTCCCTACACTCCAGCACAGTGTGAACTGTCAAGCCACTTGATAATGCATTAAAGCTTTTAAAGTTAATTAAATTCCTGCAAGTTGGTGTGCTTAAAACAGCCAGGCAGAGGGAAAACGTGTCCACCGGAGAGACATTGGAGCAGGCGCCCAGTTTTTATTAGACACTAGAGAATCTACTCGGGGCCCCCCAGGGAAACGACTGGGATGGGGGGAAGCCTGTGGCGCCACATGTTCCCAGGAGAATCCCAGGATCAGGAGGGCGGGGGGGGGGTCCTGGTCTGTGGGGAAGCGCTCCTGGAGCTGTTGTACAAGTTGTGCATGGGGCAAACCCAGCTGGGAGGGGGAAAAGAAAAGAAAAATATGCCTTTAATCCATCTGGGGGAGGACTGAAGGCGATCAACGCTGTGGAGAGGGATGAATGGTGGCAGGAGACGTGGGATGTGGGTGGGAGAGGCCGGCGCACATCTCTGGTGCTACAAAATTATCGCTTCCAAAACATCCTAAACTTTTGTATCTGTTGATTTGGTGAGCGACTCTGCAGCAGATAAATCCAGGGCAGGTTTGTAAATGCTGCATTGCTGGCAGCCAAAACACAACGACAACCTGAACGGCTGCCAAGCAGTCAAAAGCAGGAACGGAAGCGGCTCTGTGTCAGGATTTACAGCCCTTGAAAAGAAAAGGCTACAGCAGCCTGCTTGGGAGGGTGGGAGGGGGCCAACCCAGGCCCAGGCTTCCCTCCTGGGAACAGATACTGGGAGGACAGAAGAAGTGCCCTCCAGGCTACCCACAGCACCAGGAGGGTTGTGGAAAGGGGTTTGGGCATTCCTGGGGATCCATGGTGCTGGAGGCTCAGAGAAAGCCGTGTTTGGGAAAGCCACCTTGAGGTGGCAGGTTGGGTGGTTCCCATCCCGGCTGGAGCATCACCGGTGCACACTTTGCCACGGGCATCCCACTTGGCCATCGCCGCTGCTTCTGCCCGGCTTGAAATGCACCCAGAGCCCGAGTTTTCTTGCAGCTGGGGCTGGTCGTGTTGCTCACTGCTTGAGCTGCTTCACATCTCCCATGATGTTGGTTTTCAGCTGCTTGTCACTCTTGTTCACCAAAGACGTTGAGGCTGAAATGGCAGAGCTCTTTCCAGGAATAGAGGAGAGGGAGGTGAGCTCTTGCCTTGCAGGTCGTTGCACACAGGCACAAACTGTCAGCTCCAGCCTTTCATTCTCCTTCCACAGAAACGGGAAAACGACCTTGTGTGTAATTAACTCTGTGCATCACCAACTATCATGGCTTGTCTGTGCAAACCTCCCTGCCCGCAGCCAGGCTAACGCGGAAACACCGGATTGCTGCTGCAGCGGTTCTTTACCCAGTTGTGCACTATTTCGTTTTTTCCTTCTTTTTTCCTCCTTTTTTTCCTCCTTTTTTTCCCTGCTTTTCTCCTTTCTTTTCTTTCTTATATTTTTTCTTTCCTTTTCTCTTTCCTTCTTTTTACTTTCTTCTTTTCCTTTCCTCCTTTTCCTTCTTTCTTCTTCTTTTCTTTTTCTTCTTCTTTTCCTTCCTTCCTCTTCTTTCCCTTCTTTCTTCTCTTTTATTCTTTCTTCTTTTCCTTTCCTTCCCTTCCCTTTTTCCCAGCAGATGGGTTTTACACTCCTTGAGCTGCTGCCCGGTTGGATCAGGGAGCAGCCTTGTGCCTCCTACCCATCTCCAATGGCTCAGGTCACCCCACGGATTTCTCGTGCCTGAGTCAACGTCCAAGGATGGGCTGAGGAGGCCCTTCTCCCTGCCAACAGCAGGACAGGATTTCTCCATCTGCCCCATGGGGGAAGCTCCCCTGGCCCATTCCAGAAGTCAGAGGAACCAAAGGATGTGAAAAAAAACTCCAGAAAACAACAGAAGGTTGTGCAGGACTGGGCTTGGATTCCCATCCTGGGCATCCTGGTGTGCGTCATCTTCTGCCTGCTTGGATTCGCTCTTCAACCCATTGGGATGTTTAAGGATTGGTTTTGTCCCACAGCGCAAGACTCGACGCTGGCTGCTCGGTGTCCTGCCCATCTAAGTGATTTCCCCACAAAGGCACGTCCTGATGCAGATACAAGTTATCGAGCCGGCGGTGCTGGCAGCCACCTCGCTCCGTCCTGCCTGTCCCCGGGGCCACCCCGGCTGCTGGGACACGGCGATGGGAAGCGGTGCAGGCTGCTGAGAGGGGGCATGGTCCCCAGGAGAGGATGGGGGAAAGCGATGCTGCCGAAGCAAAGGTTGAACTCACCAAGACACCCAGATCTGGCCCTCTGAGTTGCAAATCACGGCCAGGTTTGGGGTGGAAATGCAGGTCAGGTTTTGCAGGTGTGTTTGTGGGTACAGTCCTGGGGACTCAGGCTGCGGCCAGGGGTGTCTGGGAGGATCAGCTCACGCTGGGTTATTTTAAGGTCTTTTTTTCCTGCTCTTTTAGGAGGAGGTGGCTCTGGGATAGGCTGGTTCTGTTCGTGTGTGGTCTCTGCCTGAGGGATGCCGGCTGGATGCTGGGTGCCGGAGCGCTGATCCTGGGTTGTGGTCATCCTCCCTACCCTGGCCTGGACCTCGGAGACAACCAGGTCTGGGCACAGGATCTGGCACTGGGGGTGCTTTTGCCAAAGCCCTGAGGCTCTGGGCAACGCTTGTGTCCCCAACTGGGTCACCTCCCGCCTGCGGCTGGGGATGTGCCAGAGCAGGAGGGGGACATGAGAGAGATTTAGGCCACCCATCAGGATGCTCCATCCGCCACATCTCCAAGCTGTGGCTGAGGTGTCCCTGAGATGTCATTGGGATGCCAGGGCTGGAGCACGGCCATAGATTTACAGCCACCGCTTTTGGCTGAAGACGGATGAAGGAAGACCTGTAACTCCCTTTGCTTCCTAAGCAGGGAAGAGGCTGCTCAGCTCTTGCTCTGGTGAACACCTCAGAAGTCCCTCTTGGCTGTGTCTAGGATGCCAGAGGTGGTCTGGGATCTGCTGCCTCCCAAGCCAGCCCCACAGCTGTCTCTGTGTTGGTTCCTGGGCTCTCAGCAGCACCGGCATTCCTGACCAGTGAGATGTCTTCTCCATCCCGCTCCTTGCACACCTGGATAGTGTCTTGCTGTGCTCAACACTGACCTTCTGTAAAGAGAAAACAGTTAGGGCAGAGGTAGTTTTTCTTGCAATGAGACCAATCCATGCCATCCTTTCACCGGTGCCAACCTTTGGTGTTGTTGACACTGAGGGTCTTGGTGCTGGAAGCGCTGGGTGCTAAACCCCAGACAGCTTCTCCTCTTGGCTGAATTTCCTCCTTCCTGCCACATCTCCCACACCCCAAGCAGGGATGCAGAGATGGATCAGCTTCTCACTTGGAAGCACCAGCTCATGAATCTCTGCTGGTGTCCGTGGACGTGCAGAGATTTACAGGCGCAGGGCTCTGGGCCATCACTCCTAATCCATCAGCCAGCGCGGTGCTGGCACTAACAGGGTCCCTTCTGCTGGTGCTGCTCCAGGGACCTTCTGCTGCCTCTGGCCAAATCTCCACGGCTGGATGCAGGCTGTAGCTATTGCCAACTCACTTGGTCTTCCTTAGTTATCTCTTGGTCCAAATAGGATGTGTTCATTATATTTTATAATTTCCCCGTGCAATAGATGGAGGGGAGCATCAGTCTCTGACCTTGACTGTGTCTTCTGAAGCGAAGATCAACCTAAACCACCCAGATCTGATCCTCTGGGGCAGAACTGCAAATGACGGTCAGGTTTTGCATGGAAATTCAGGTCAGGGTTTGCAGGTGCATTTGTGGTCATGTTGGAACATGTGGTGGGAAGGCGCCCATGACCCTGTGGCCGATGGCCAGCCCAGTGCCAGTGGCATCACGCTGGAGCATCCTTTGGGGAGAGGGATGGAATGAGATCTGTCAAACCAAGCGCTGAGCTCAAGCCGTCTGCGTCCTGCCTTAACGCCGGCAGCAATTGTCCCTGCTGCCAGGGAGCCAGGAACATCTGCGGTTGTAGCCTTACAGCAGGAGCAGCCCCTCAGCTGAGGAGATGCTGCCCAGAGTCAGGGCAAAGCCCAGAAATCCCCGCACGGGAGGTGGCTCTTGGGCAGCAACGCAAAAATGAATCACTTGCTGCTGTGTCTGGGAGGGATGTTGGCCGTGTGTGTCTGTCCATCCAGCGAGCGCCCAGCAATGCATTGTAGTAGGTGCCTTCCATGCTGCGCCCCTTCCTCAGGTCACAAGCCCAGCAACAGCATTTTATCTTCAGTAGGAAACCTCAGAGCTATAGATCTCCACTAACCCACGGCAGCTTGCCCAGCGATGGGTAACTTGTATTTATTGGTCTGATCTGGATGACTTTCTCCGACCTTCTGCACGTTTCCCCTGGAAGAGGAATGGGACAAGAGCCCTCCTGGGAGGATGCTCGGCTTGAACCCGGGGTTTTTCACTAGGGGCTTCTTTATCCAGGTTAAGAGAATTGAGCGAGAGCACACGTTGACTAAGAGGGAGCGTTTCTCAGCCTGCTGTTTTCTCCGAGTGTTTGTGTGCTCAAGAATACCAAAGCCCTCGGAGGCTGTTTTTCATTTAAGCGGCAGCAATAAGGCTCCACAGCACCAAAGATCAGAGCAACTAGTTCTGGCACATCTCAAAAACTCCCCTCTCCCTTCCCTGTGGATGAGATGCAGGTGGTGTCGAGAATATTCATGTGGTGATGCTCCAGGTTTAACCCTTGCCAGGGGCTGGGAGCTTTGCAGCAGCTCCAGCTTGCTCCACGGCCGGCTGCGAGGAGCTGCTTGTCCTCGCTGGGCGAGAGCATCTTGACGAGCTGCTCTTAGCACAGTGTGCTGCCCGGCTTGTGCATGGGATGAGGGATCTCTGCTGGGTTTCTTCCCAAAGCAGGGCACACAGGTAGCGAGGGTAGCTGTAAATACACCATCGCATGTCCTGGGAGCTCCAGCCAGCTGGTTTTCAGCTCTGGAGCTGAAGCCTCGTGTTACCAGCTGAGCAACCTTTCCTTTTGCAGCCCCGTCTCCCCGTTGTGTGAGAAACTCTCCTCCTGCTGCTGCTTTAATTTTTCAAAGCAAATCGTTACCCTCAAGGCAGTGGCCTGAGCGGCAATCGATATCCCGCAGGCCTTGCTGGGAAATAAGCTGGGAACCAGCCCTTTGGATAAGGTGGTTACTGGTGGCTTTGGGCTGTGTCCTGTGTGTCTGAGAGGACATGGAGCTGATGCTCCCCAGGGACCTAAATTGCAGCCTCTGCACCCTCGGCCTCCCCCAGGGCTGCCTGTCCAGGCTGGGATTTGCCCGTGGGATTGGCCCTGGGAAATTGCTGGGAAGACTTGACAGGCAAATCCCTTTGCAGCGGTCTTGCTCGCGCTGTCGTTTGGGTAGGACTTGACGACAGTATCGATTTCGAGGCTTGTTAAACAAGCTGCGCTCGCTGGAAAAGGTCCCCACGTGAATATAGCGTGTGCTGGTTTAACCTCTTGATGGCCTTGTGAAGAATAGAGATTTTTGGGGTGTTCAAACCTGCCAAGGCTTTTGCTGTGGATTCATACGGAAAAGGGAGTATGGACGGCATGGAGATGGGTCCCCACAAGACCTGCTGTCCTACAACCCTGCACAGCCATGTCCCTGGTGCCAGCACTGGGAGGGGACCTCATCCCCTGGGCACGGCAGGTCTGGTGGGGCAGGAGATGATGCTCAGTCCTGGAGCACAATAGAAGTTCTCCCATGGAGCTCCCTGGAGGGTTGAAATATTATAATTTCCCTTTCCTGAGTGAGGAAACCTTCTGCTTGGGTTGAAATCTTGGAGCAAGGGGCAGAGCAGCACACACAGGGTGCAAGGAAAGGAGCGTTCTGAAACGCAAAGGGGAGAGAAATAATAACAAATGCTCTCAAGAGGATGCTCTGCTTGGGAGTCCTTGGACAGGGTAACGACCAGTGGTCACGGTCGCTGCCACTTGAAAAGACCAAGAAATTACTTATTCCATCAATCTGGCTCAGGGACAGCCGCAGTGTCTCCAGTGTCTGGGTGCTGCGGTGACCAGGAGATGCCATCCTCACCACCCGAGCAGCCTTTCTGCTTCCCCACCGAGGACCTGTGTGCGACTCCCTGGCTGGGGAGGGGTGGGGGAGCTGCCAGCTGAAATCTGCCTTCTAGGGTTTTCTGGCAGAAAAAAATAGGATATTCTTGGCGCTGGGCTGGGGAGCGAGCGGACACCTGCGGGCTGCTGCTTGCTGCTGGGCTGGGCTTTTCTTTCCCGGTGTAAAATTTCCACTTGGAAGCTGCTGGAAAGTGAGAAAAGAGCCGGGTGAGGCTTCTCTGCTTCAAAGCGGAGCAGCCCACCTCTCCACAGGAGAGGGTTTCCAGGTTTCTGTGCCTGGCTGGGAACGTGGCTGCCTGCCTGGACATCGCTATTTGCTGTGAGTTAATTATTGCAGATCGAACAAAAATCGCTGCTGGAGGCTGCAGCTCCCGGGCTGAGCTGGGGGCTGGTATCTATCATCTCTTTATCCAAAACCTGGCACGGGGCGGTTCTCCTCGGTCACCAGCTGAGGCACGGAGCTGAGACCCAGCACCACGGGCCTGGGCTGGGCACCGCGTCCCTGTTACATGGGGTGACCTGTACAAAGTGATGGGAGATATTCTGGGGGATGCTGGACCCCCAGCCCCGGAGCTGCAGCTCAAGACCCTTCCAAGCTGCACCTCATGCCTCCAGATGCCGTTGTCCTGGGATTTGGAGGGATGAGAGATGGATAAATGAATAAACCCCCTAATCCCTATTCATGGGCACATCTTGCTGCACCAACCCAACGCCTCCAGAGCCACTTATTTTTGGGGATGCAGCATTAGCTCCCCCAGCCCACCCTGTGCGTTGCTGTGGGTGCCTGGAGGGGTGCATATAGGGCGGGCACGGGCCCTGGGTTTGCAGCCACCCTCTCGCACCCCTTCTTCCCCTTCGGCTGGCGGCTGTGCCAGCCCAGGCATCTCAGCCTACGGCCGTGGGAAATGGGAAGTGGAGAGACTCTATTTTAATACACCGCTGTGGGTTGGTGACCTAGAAAAGCAGCTCGGAGAGCAAGAGTGTGAAGTCCAACCTCCCCCGCTGCCAGCGTGGCTGCCGAGCACAGGGTGACCTATATAAAGCAATGGAAGAGGTGTCGGGGGGTGCTGGTCCCCCAGCGCCCGGGGCTGTGGGTTGGGAGCCTTCAATGGGCACCCAGAATCCCTGAGCACCACTGCCCTGGGCTTTGGAGGGGTTGAGAGATGGGTGAAAGATTAAAGCCCCTGGTCTGGTGAGGATGCGGCGTAGCCAGGCACGCAGGGATGCAGCCGGTGGGATCCAGGCAGGTCCCTGCTACCGCTGCAGGATGGAGCAGGTCCGTCCTGGTGCTGGAAAGTGTTACCAGCACTGACAACTGTTGTTATTGAATATACAGCAGCAATGGTGTAGCACAGCCGATGCTCCCTGTTCATGGATGGAAGGGGAGATAAAGCTCCTTCCTCCCCTCTTTTTAACGCGGCTTATCGGAAATAATTCAAGTAATTTAAAGCTTATGGGTACGTGCTTTTTGCAGTCTCTGAAAAGCCCAGTTATTCTCGGCTGAAACCAGTAAGTTTCTGCAGTGCTGTGTTCAGCTGCGTGGAAGGCACACCAATTAATTAAATCAGTAAATAAGTTATACTAATCCCATTAACAAAAGAGGAGCTGGAGATTAAATCTTTTATGGCACTTACTGAAAAATTAATGCAGGCAGTCTTTTAGGAAATATATTCTTCCCCTCACCTCACCAGGGATAATAGCGCAGTTATATAGGGCAGAACGTTATCAGAAATGAAAAATGAATGTAAAACTAGCACGTATCTTATTAAAAGAGTGTAATGAGCGGCCTACATGATTGAGCAGGGCCGGCTGAGCTCGGGGCTGTGCATCACTGCTGAGACCACGGGCCGAGTCCTGGCGCTGGGCGGGGGGTCCCAGTCCTGCCCATGCCCCCGCGGGGGCTGTGGGAAGGGGAGAGAGGGGATTTGGGGTCCCTGCGTGTTTCCTCGGGACTTGGTGATGCCAGGGTAAGGTGGTGGGTGGGCTGGGGAGGAGGAGTTTCTGCTGGGGTTGCCAGTGCCTGAGATAGGTGGGATGCTGAAGCCCCCTCACTGCAGATGCTTCCCGCAGCAGGGGTGGTGCCAGGATGGGGCTGGCGAGGGCTGACACGCTGCGAAGAGGTGCAGGGGATGGTGAAGGAGGTGCCAGCGTCCTCACAAGGTGCTTCCCCCCCTCTCTGTTTCTCTCTGCCACTTCTGCAGAAGAGAAAATCCCTGGGAGCAGCCAGGTGTCCCTGTGACAACCGGCACCCAAAACAAGTGACAGAAAAGGAAAATGTGGTTTCCTTTCCCTTTTCTTTTTTATTTTTAATTTATTTTATTACAGCACCTGAACTGAGGGGAAGAGTATCCCCAGGGGCTTGGCAGAGTCAACAGCTCTGCCATCTCGGGCTGTTCCAGACCAGCTTTTGGGAGCCCTAAACCCCATCTTCTCCTCTCTGGCAGAAACTTGGTGAGAGTGTGACCCATGGAGGTGTCATCACTGTGGCACAACCATCCCCTCGTGAGGGATTCGGTGTTTCTGGAGCTGCCAGGAGGTTGGATAATGTTTTCTAACGTTGCCTCCCTGCCTGGAGAGCTGCTGAGAACTGGGATGCACCCACAGATGCGCAGGGAGAGGGGCTTGGCTGTGGCACCCATGGCTCTTTGGGAGCAGAGCTTGCTCCTCCTGGGTGCCTTGACCTGCTCTTATGGTTGGTTTCGGGTTTCATGTGTTTGGCATAAACATATTTAATCAGGAGAGACACAGCCCAGGCTTTGCTCAGTGGGATTTTGTCTCCTCTGGCTTGTGCCTCGCTTGTTATTTTCTGAGCCAGCAGGAGCTTGGGCTGGAAGGGGACAAGGTGGCAATGAAAGAGCGTGGATCCAGCTACATCCCATGCAGGTCCCGAGCGATGGTTTTCTCCTGCTCTTGGCTTAAATCTTGGCTTGGCGTTTTGCCCTCTTGAAAAACGTACGTGCAGACTCTGGTGCCCAAAGTGCCGG
>JAVSBS010009677.1:0-42529 GCA_033124195.1 Coracias cyanogaster
ACATCACATCCATCAGGCATGACAACTGCATCACTCAACTTGGTGTCATCTGCAAACTTGCTCAGGGTGCATGTGATTCCACTGTCTATGACATTAATGAAGATATCAAACAGTACTAGGCCCAGTACAGACGCCTGAGGGACTCCACTTACTGATCTCCATCCTGACACTGAACCATTGACCACAACTCTCTGAATGGGTCTGCAATATCTGACTCTCTTTTCACACTTTAACAGAAAACTGGTAAAAATACTGGAAACACTCCATGTGCTTGGAAAAGGCCTTATTGTTGAAGATGGGCTAGAAAAAAAATGCTTGTTGTCCATTCTCTCTTACAAGGGCTATAGGTGCTAATAACTTTATTTCATTTACCATTGCTGATAGCTCCAAGGTGTTGTGCACTTTCAGCTACAACTGCATATGATATTGATCATTAGTTTTCACGTATTCCAGTTCAGTCAACTGCCGACAGCTGCTTCCTTCTCCCCCAGGGCATGCTGTATCAACAGTTCAATGAAGTTGCCAAATATTTTCTATATTTTTAAAGGAAAAACAGTCCAAAACTGAGTTTTTAATATTTGCCTTTGTTAATAAAAATAGAAAATTTAGCTCCACAGAAGGAAGCATTATCATGAACTGTGATCTCTGTTCAATGTTTACCATTAGCTGGTAACAAACCAGTTTTCTTCTCAACTGCAGTTCACATTCATAAAGTATAGATGAGAGGGAAAAACACAGCATTTTTTTGCTATAATCAACTGTTTCATTTTACTGTTTCTCTTGAACATGCATAAATGTGTATTCCCTGAGTTGAGTAACTCCCCTAGGTGTGTTGAACTAGCAGAAGAGATAGAAATTTAAAAGAGACTCTGACATATCATTTACAGGGAAGCAAGTTATGATTAATTAACTAGTCCATGGCGACGTCCATATGCATACTCTTATCCCACAACAAGGGCAAGATAATTGAGATTAACTTAACCCTTGGTAGGATGGTGTGTGCAGACAGACCGTTCACACTGATCATCTAATGGGTGATAATTGGTCCTCTACTGTTAAGCTGTTTCCCTGTTTCAGCTCTTTATGTGATATAGGTGCACCAAGGCTTTATATAGAGCATTACTTTAATATATAAACATTTATCTGTGTTTGTGTAGTAAGTAGCGCGGTGCTGCCTAGGCTATGATGAGGCTCCTAAAGTAGTTGTCATAAGACACAACCCAAACTCTGAATACCAGAAGTAGCTTTAAGCACAGAATTACAGTATTTCACCTAATGAAGCAAAGCTTTCCTGATTCAACCACAGTCCAATAGGTTTTCATTAGAGTTAGCCTATGCTGGATATACAGTGACTTTGAACAACCACTTTTCACATCTAGACTCAAATCTTTCAGTCTGTCTGTGAGGGACATACTTATGACAGAAATCCTTTACATAATATTATGTACAGTAAGCATCACTAATACTAATCCTTGAGGGAACATAAGAAACATTCCACAGCATAAAAGGTATTCTGATATCAACACGATTAATCAAAGAGAAATGTGATGTCATTTTCAGAGGAGAATGCAAGTGGGGTGCTTCTGAATTCCCTGTCTGATGTGATGGGGATTTTAAGAGATTTGGCCCAGAAATCAACCCGTCTGAGGGAAGTTCTCTGTGTAATATATGGCTTCATGTTATGGAGTTGAAAAGTAGAAGGGAGGAAATTCTGTGGTTGTTCTGGCACACTCTGTTTAACAGATCATTCAAATTCTGCCGGTTACATCACTCCGTGCCCTGTAAGTTGTGTTTGACTTTGAGAAAGGACATCCAGCCGTGATTTGAAGACTGCAACACAATGAGAATTCAAGCACTTCCTTTGTTCCAGTGGTTAATCAATCTCACTTTTAAGAATATGAGCCTCATTTTAATTTTAACTTGTCTGTCTGTAGCTCCCAGTCATTGGTTCAGTGTTCTGTATTTTCCCCCTGAAGATACTTATACACTATAATCAAATTATCTCTCAGAGATTGTGCAGTCTCTGAAGGGCATTTTATGGTTCTTTTCTGTACCATCATTCCAACATCCTCTTAAAAAATGTTGATATCTGAGCAGAGCATGAAACTCCTATGTCAGGCTCACAACTGCCATAAGTAAAGATTAAAATTATTTTCCTGCTCCCATGTGTTGTCTCCCTGCTTATACACCAAAGGATCTGCCAGCTCCTTGCTGCATAACACAAGCACAAATTCAGTTGCTTGTCCACTATAACCCCAAATTGTCTTGCAACACTGCTTTCCAAAATGTAGTACCACATTCTGCTTGTTCTCCTGATTTCCTTAGTTCCTGTCCAGTTAAAAGATACATTGTTTAAAAGATACTTTGGCAGTGTATGTCTTAGATTAGAACATTAATGCTACAGTATCAGTAAGGACATTATTACCTTCATTTGGAGGTAGTAAATTTAACTAATGACAGCTGGCTTGTACAGATGGAAACTCCGGACATGACGTGGGTATCTTTGCTCATATTGTTATTAAAACATTAGGAGATACATTGTTACATAGATGCAAAGACAAACCACTGAGATAAAGAGAAAAGATATATATGCACACATACATATCTATAAAAACACTCAAAGATTCCTGTCTTTCAGTATGCACTAATATTTACAGCTTTACACAATTTTAATGTTACTATTTTGATAAGTTTAAATATAAAATTCTCCTTCCTTTTTTATACATTTTAAATTTTATCACACCTTCTGCAGCATACAAGTACCTGCACACCTCACTGTAATTGTGTTTTCTATGCAAATAAATATTGACATTAAAATTATATTATCTGTATACCTGCTAGAAGTTCTGGATCTGCAATCAGCAGCTCTCATTTAGGCAGGCCTGTGCATTTCTACAGCTAATCATGGTTCTGTTGATAGTTCAACTCCTTCAAAGGTGAATTATTGTGAAGATGTCAGTGGCAAGGAGAGCTTTTTTGTGCCATCAGCTTGTAATATACTGTATGAAATTACAGAACCTTAGTATTAGAAAAATATTGAAGTAAAATAAACCAGCACTATGAAGGTCCTGGAGTATTTTATCAATTTTTTTCAGGTTTGGGTTTGGGGTTTTTTTAATAATAAACTGGGGGGGAGAGGAAATATTATTACAGTTCTGTATTATTTTTTTACCTTAAGAGTTTCTTTACATCCACTGGGTTGGCTTTATGCCTAAGTAGGACAACCATATCAGGTGATTTAGGATAACATGTAGACAGATATGAGTTTAAACTGTGATTTTTAAGACCTTTTCTGCTGTATTATGTATTGGCCTCAGTAGAATGTTCACAGTCCTCAGAGATTTTGAGGTGAACTCAGATTTGATCCATTCATTCTTTTTGGGTTCTCGAAGAAGGACCAGAAGAATGGAGCAGGACAGACCAAGACAATCACCACTTAATGAAGCATAAGATAAAGCACAGGCTGGACCCAGTCCTTGAAACTGGTGTTACCCATGTGCATGGTTAGACAAATTGCCAAATGATTCTGCAGCATAGTTCTCACCACACCACAAGGCAACAATAGAAAACATCCCTACTAATTTGACAAAGGAAAATTCCTTCCGGACTGCCAAGTCTGATAGAGCCATTTCATTACTCTCATATCCTGCTTCAGACAAAAAAAAGTCAGATTTATTTCATTTTGTAAGGAAGCCAACAGACCATCTTAATCATATCAGGATGTTACTGTAATGATTGAAGGTATGCAGTTCTGATTTTTGGTTTTGGCCCAGCTGGGAGAACCTAACAAGTAAGTAAACATCACCAGTAATGCTAGAGCATCACACATCAGGGACATAGGCATTTGAAATGGCTCTACTTGTGCTAACAGCGAAAGCAGGGTCCTTGGAGACCACAGCATATATCCAACCTTGAAGCCACTGCTAAACTGCAAAGACTTAATGATGTGCAGCTCCAACTGCCCAGGGACCGATGCAGCATCTCCTGTCTATGGTGCAGATCTACCTTCAGCTCATCACTTTTTTTTTTCATCACCGCCCTAGAAAATGCTGTCATTTTTTAAAGTTTACAATCTAAAATACATAGCAAAAAAAAAAAAAAAAAGGTATAAAAATGTAAAATACAGAACACAGCTACCTGTACCTAATCCAATATATCAGAATTTCTGTGTACATAAATATAATCCATTACACACTAGTTCTGTCCTCTCACATTCTTCATGGCCAGTTATTTACTTCCACAGCTAATGCCCAATAGCTCTTTCCCTTCAAGAAACCTGGAACTGTCTGAAAAGCAGAAAACATTTGGCAGAAATAACCATAATGAAGATAAGTGTTAACACAACACGCTACACTCAGTCCGGGACACAGGCTTTCAAGCTGCTATTTCCAGCTTTCAGTTGAGAAACTGCTTCAGACAACATAAAAAGCTGTATCTAACACTTTCTGACAGTGCCATATTGACTGGGACTAACACAAAAAGGAGGCGTACATGAAAAGGCAAGGATGATTTCATCTTCATTGCTACAAAAATTTCTAAGCTATCAAAATAATCAGAAAATTACAAAACAAAATACATTAAGAAACCAGCCGGCTTGCCTTCCAGCAGCTTCAGTTGGAAGATCAATGGGATCTTGACAGTACTGGTATCATCCACCCTTTACAGCTGTTCAGATGCTTGTTTAAAGTGAATTAAAGAAAGCCAAGCTTTAAGAGTGAAAACAGAAATAGAACAACTCAATCAAGGGAACAAATCTGTACTATAACCCACAGAGAATCCGGTACAGAAAGGTGTGCACTTACATTGATCAGGACAAATAAAACCCAGTGAATAAAGGTTAAATAAAACACTAATAAAGGAACCAAAAGCCACTGAAAATGACATGGAAAAGGACAAGCTGTAAACCTATACAGACCTTTAGAAGAAGGCTGTCCAAGCTTTGTCTAGCTGATATGTATATTGACAACAACCAGAGAACTAATCTGCATGTAACAGGGGGAATTCAGCCTTCCTTCTTTCTTTTTGTTGAAAAAAGAATTGATTTAAAACTGGTGTTGTGTGACATGAAAAAAACAGCAAAAACATCTTCCCAATTCAGTGTCTCAAGAACTTAATGCTACTCTTCCTGCATCAATTACTTTCACAGTCCTCAGCAGAGGCAAAACTGCCTCCCAGGGCAGGCACCAAGAGATCTGGATAAGGAGTCTGTAAAAGTTCACAAGCACCTCTTTATCTTTGTGCAATTAATTCCTCATAAATGGACCTAGGAAAGTCCTTTATTTTCCTTCCTCTCACCGAATGTCCATAGTAAAGATTAAACCAAATTCAACCACTTCAGCAATCTTAAAAGTCTTGAAATTTAGTTCTAAATGAGGAAAAATAATTTCTAAAAATACACCTTTTAGAATTTATCTTATGCTTGTGTTATTCAGTCTTATAAAGTATACAAAATATTATCCACTTGGGTTTATTTAATATACTTTCACGTCATGTAAGGCAATTTCACTGGTTTTCTAGAAAAAGTTTCCAAAATAAGCAAAAGCTTTACACATAATCTTCACTTGAAAATTGAAAAATAATGTTCTAATATTATATGGGATCCTGGACAATGATATCTTGGATAAGTAAGATAAAATGTCTTATACAGGGGTACTAAAACCAGCACATGAGCAGACTTGCTCCTTCCTAAGCTCAACCCAAGGAGGCAGCAGCAGCTCAGCCATCAGTGCCAAGAGGGCGGATGGGGTTGCTCAGGAATTTGGCATGGTGAAAAAACAGCCAGCAAGGCAGACAATAAACCATGTGGCCAACCCAGTGCCCAGTGATAGATTTATTCACTGGTGACTTTATTTTTTGTGCAGACATAGAGCAGTGCAGACATGCCCACAGCTTTTACTTTGAGAAATCCAATGAGAGCAATTTGTGTGAGGAGTTATATAGCCTACAGCTACACACCAATTACACTTAGCTCTTAGCTTCTTTTTTTAAAATTTTTAATATTACTGGGTTTTGTAAGAATAAGAAAAAAAAAAGTACTAATTAGAATTTCCAAGGAAAAAAAAACAACACCAAAAAACAAACACCTTTCTTGCTTAACAGGTATCAACTTTGTAAAAGCAAAGGCCATCTAATGCAATGTTTATATGTCAGAGTCCAAACAGTGTCTTCTTGGACACCCTGATCTCCTGCTACTTAGCAGGGTGACTCTTCTCTATGTTTTCACATCCTCAGAAATTACATATCTTGGAAGCTGGCAGCACAAGAACCTAACTCACCCCATCTCCAAGCTCCAGCCCTGTCAGCTGTGATTCAACTTTTCCTCCCTACATGTACTAAAGGAGTATGTAGCTTCTTCAAAGTTAATTTCTTCAGAATATAGTCTCTGAATATCTTAACAAAATAGTCCTGCTTTTTTCTTCTAGAAAAATAAATATGTGGAGGTACCAGGAGAGAGACTTTTTGGTTCAGATTTTCACTCTTCAAAATTTTTGCAGGAAGAATATCCCAAGTTTTGTTCCCCTCTTAGTATTAGCTTTATTTTGCTGTATGGAATGTAGTTATCCTTAATTCTATGTAACGCAATTTTATATGGGAAGTAATTTCATTATATAATTACAGATATTTAAGACATCTTTTGGTATAAATATGTTAAATGTTCTGAGCTCACCGTATGCATAGCAGCTTTAGTCACAGCTGGTATTATTAATTGCTCTAATTTCTGCCTCCATTTCGTATCTTTTATTTTGTGTTTTCTCCCTGCTGGAGATAAAATTTTGCACTCAAAATAATGTAAGACTTCAACAAGAAAGAACAATTGAAGCCATATGGTTAAGACCCTCAGTTTACCTAGTATCCACAGACATCAGTATCAAGCTGGTCTCCAGAGGGCTTTGGTGAATGTATTTGCACCTGCAAATTATGACTTTTTTGCAGTTTGCACATCCTAGATCAGTAAGCAAAAGCATTAATGAACATCTGAAAAGGAAAATTCCTTTGGACATTGCTCATCTGTGAACACTTGAAAAAAATGTTTTGTCTGGTGCTTTAGTTGTAAGGGATAATTTATGAGGTGTATCCTAGGAGAAGAGCCATCACGTCTGTCTCTTTCATTGCCACAAGCACATGAATCTTCTGGGACACAGGAACACTATTGTGAGCAGAAGTAAGACAGCAGCAGCAGTGGAAATACATCATACATAAAAGTGACATGCATACAAAGATCTATAACTCAGATAACAAATTCACAAAAAAACCAGGCAGCTTCCTTGCTGTCAATACCCATCATCACAGGAGCTAGGGAGGCACTAACAGGCAACGTGCTGCTCTGATTCAGCAAACCTGGAAGTATCTGTTGGCATGGAAGTATCAGCACATGTAGGTATGATGGTTCTCCTCAGACACGAACTCAGGGGAAACTGCCTTTGTGTAGTCAATGTCCTGCATATGGGGTTTTTTGCTTTTGCAGAAAGGAGACTTGAGGCATTTAAAAATGGGCTCATTCTACCTATCTGAATGAACTAATTCTTCAGCATTTTATTACCTAAATTTCCAGGTGACAAAATGTATTGGTCTCTGAAGCTAGATAAAGAACTAGTGAGTGTGTCCATGTACATACATGAATGTATGTGGAGAGGAAAAGAGGCAGCAAAGGATAAGAAAAAAGCCCAAAATTTCATATTTTCTCTTCCCTAAAAGTATATAATTTAAAATTATTTGCATAATTCTCACATGTTTACTTAGCAGTGAATTTGGTTATTCTCTATAGGAAATTACAGAGAAGAAATGAAAATAATAATCCTCTATCAGAAATATAATTATCTGATTAACAATAGCTAAGTAGAAAAAGAAAAATACATACAGACAGCAGCAGGGTATCGGTTGGTTAAGAAGTCTTTAGTTTGCTCTATAATATACTAGACCATGACAAAAGATGGTCTCAAATCTACAGACAGCTTAATCATTTTCAATCTATAAAATCCAATAGCAAGAATGACTACTGAAACATTTTATAAATGTAATATTACAAACGAAGTTACTTGCTTGAAATGTTACAGATGAGCATGTTCTCAGTTTGTCTCTAGCTTTGAGAGAAATGACATTGTTAAGGACAGGCCAGGAGACTATGTAATTCTAGAATTTTAAGAAGAAAATGTGTTAAATATACTAACATGTTAAAATACAGTTTATTCAGGGCACTATTTTTTCTGAAGTAACTTTTACATTTTTTTTTTAATTGTGACAAAGACAGTCTTTCTCATATTTTTTTGTATACATACACAAATGCATATATATTGGGGGAAAAAACCTAACAACTTTTCTTCTTTTTTCACATGAGGCAAAATACAGTAACCAAACACTGGAACAATTCCAAATGTGTGAGATAAATTAGACATTTTCTTTACATGCAAACCCAAAATATACTTATCTCATCCTACCCCAATTCTAAATTGGAGTTGGTCAGTTTTGTCTGGGACAAGGAATGTGTTCACATCTAAAAATATTGTTAAATCATCAAGATCAAATTATCTCTAACATAATTTCATTTACTAGGGCCGTTCATCGTGTTTTTTAACTGCTTTAACTGCAGTAGGGAAGAATACACACACTACTTGCGGTTTCCTAACTTAGACAAGAACAAGGTAGAAAAACAGAAAGTGCCATTGCGGTATTGTATAAACCCAACCATCGCATCATTTCAGAAATAAGACAGCAGAATCAGAAAAGGGTAGAGAAGGTGACAAGAATGAACAAAGTTATTGAACTATTGATGTAGACTGAGAAAACTGGTCAGCAATTCAGCTGGATCAGAAACCTTTGTGAGGAGGCGTGGGATAGCAAAGAGGCCTCTGATTTCATGACTGTCATGAAACACTGATCATTCTATTAAATAAGTGCTTATTAAGCTACTGGCACAGTTGAGCTTACTAGAATGTGCATACCTAAACTATGAGTTCATAGCTATGACGTGGTGGAAACCAGCATTATGCTGTCAAAGACAGACTTGTAGATTGGCAGAAGAAAGATCCATCAGTTATTATTAATCACAACACTATACATACAATAGATTGGTGGGAGTTGGAAAGGCTCATGAAGGGAAGTTTCAATAAATACTCACCCTCTTCATAAACCCATCCCTACACTTGTGGTACCAGCTTCACTCTCACAGAAGACAGTAGACTCAACAGACTTTTGGTGTAATCCAGTACAGCTATTTGTATGGCTTTAAACATTATAAGGTGTGGAATTTTGGCAGTGTCTTTTAGTCAAATAGTACTAGTTTTTTTACTTTTTTTTAATTGCTAGCAGTGTATGCAAGGAAGTAAATCTGACCTTCCCACATTAGCACTTCGAGGCTGTTTTGTACGCTCTCTAGTTGTGTCTTCTATCTGCAACCAGCAATCACTGGTGGGAACATTCTCTGAAGCCATCTACTGTTCATTTTAAGATCAAACACTCAGACCCCAGAACATCTGAGCTTGAGTCAGATTTTACAAATCAGACCTTGTTTTCCACTAAAAAGTTTCCCACAAGACTTCTTCAGCAGATGGTGGAAAAGTTATATATTATTAATGCTATCCAATTCCATTAGAAATCATGGGTTTGGTATCTAGGACAAAGAGATAATTCATAATCTCCATCTGTATAGAATGTTTGATTCTGAAGTTTTATGTAAGCAATGAAAACCAGTAAGTCTACTCAAAGTTATTGAAGAATCAGAGTGTAGTATAACAGATATGTCCTTTTAAACCCATTAAAAGTTGTTCCTTCATTATTTTTATACCCCAAAATGTAGACGGTTAATGGAACTTAATGTATCAGGCTGAATTGAGCCTAAAATCATACCATCATTTACAAAATATATTTTTTTCCATCTAGTCTGGAAATATCCCTAAGAATTCTACTTGTTTCGTAACTGTGGAAAATGTCACAACCACAAAATATTAGTCTTTTTCATCCAAGAAATGTTGATATTAATATTAAAACTGTCTGAGGCAAGACATTTTCATCTATATTTCATTTCACATTTAGATTCATACTCCTGTTTTACTGAGTCCATCTGCATCTCTATCTGCTTTTTTTTTAAATGTTCAGTGAAGAGAATTCTCCTCCCTGATTTACACCTTGATCAAGCTGAGTAGAACAAACACATATGTTTTGGAGACTAGGTACAGGTACTGAATGTCTGATAAATGCTGAGAAGGTTCCCAGTTCCTATCAACTGTATCGTTGTACTCACTTCGCTTTCTGCATTGCACCAACTCAAGAAAATGGGCTGAGGTACAAGAAATTAAGAGCTGTTAGGAGCACAGAGTCTGAAGAAAAAAAACTTTATCTTCCAATGCTACAAGAACCTTTTATATAATATAGATAGCAATTAATATTTTTAAAAGACAGAAAAAACTTTTTCCAGTATTTTTGAGCCAATAAAAACAATTACAATACACATTCAATTGGTCAGGCACAAAAGTCAGTAGCTCACACCTGCCCAGTCTATGGGTAATTCTGGTTCTTTCCATTTCCAGAAAATCTGATGGTAAAATATTAAAGCTACCTATCTAAATATATATATACATACATATATATATTTAAATCTCCACTGAGACACCTAAGTAATTGGTTTTTGGACTGCATAACATTTCTGTCTTGCAATATAATGTAATAATTTGACCAAGACTCTTCAAAGTCACAGCAGTCCACTAATGATAAGACTATCACCTTATTGCTGCTCAGTCCCCACTGAGGCATCCCAGTTTCTCACTTCCCAAATCACAATACACGAGATGATGGCTTTCCAGTGTTTGCTGCAAGCAGCCCACCTAGGTAGATTCATATACCAGCAGTCTTCAGAGTCATGTAGAAAGAGATCCAGCTACCTTTGAGCCAACACTGTATAAATTAGTTTACACATGCTTTATCAAAATAGGATTTTTCCACTACTATTCTGAGAGAAGATCACCTTCCCAACGGAGCAATATGGCAGGGATGTCTCAGAGATCTCAGCTTCCCTGGTTGAGGATGCTGAGGGCAAAGAGATGACATACTTACACTGTAAAGTCTCTGGGCGACAAGTGTATTTCTGCTTATACCTGCATACTAATTTTCCTGTCCATGAGTTGAGTGTGTAGGCATATTGATAATAAAAATAATGGCTAACAAAACAATACCACTGTGCTAAAATATGAAACCATAGCTCTGCTCAGTATATTTACATTACTGCTATTGTATTGATATATTGGTGTACTGTACTCCAATATTTACAGACAAATATATTTAAATCATGCTTATTATGGCATACCTATTCAACTTAGTGTCTTGGGAAATCTCTTTTTGGGATTTTCAGCACTAAACTGATTTCAATGGAAAACAATTCCTTTACTCTTTCTGAAAAGGAGTGTTTTTGAATGAAATAACATCTCAGTATTTCAGCCTCCACAAATCTGAACCTCTTATATCCTACAGCATATGATGGTTCTTGGTAGTATATGGTATATAGATGATTCCTGCTAACCATGAAAACATGAGACACACAACAAGCGATGCAAGCTCTTGAGCGACAGTGATGGGTCTGGTCTGTGAGTTCAAATTTGATGTAGCTGACCAGTAATAGACCAGAAATAGAGGAATCCCTTTGACTTCCTCAAATGCTGTGTTGTGACCATTTCAGCCAAATTAACTGGGCTGCTGAATCAGGGCTTGAACAGGTGGACAGTACCCCTCTAAGACAGAGTACATTGTGCTTTCCATGGTATAGTTTTGAATGTAGAGGAGGGTTAGGATAGCCTCATTCTGAGCAGAGCCCTGCTCTACAAACACTATACCTTGGTGGGGCATCCCATCTATGAAGTACTACACAACACAAAGTCAGCCAAGGCTGACCCTTATTTTCATGAGTATAAATCAACACGAGAGCTTGCTTTTGTTTGGTCAAAAAATATTGATTAAATTCACAGAAAATGTCAAGAAATCAGCTTCACAAAACTGTTATGTTGAACGCTTTGCGAGTCTCCAGTTTCACAATGACTCTGAAGCAATGGAGACAGTGATAGGGAAAAAAAAGAACCAGTTCCCTACTAGTTTTCCCAAGATGTCTCACATACTCCCTTCTAATTCCTTTTTTTATATACATTTATTAAATAGAAGAAATCATGTGATGAATACAGTTAATTTTTCTACTCTTTAAAGGGGAATCACTACTGAGTTTCAATGGAAAAAAGAAATGGGAGACATGTACCTTCCATGTATTCACATTATGAACTATGCTTGCAGGTCAATAAAAGCACTAATGTGCTACACTGTCTGGCTATTTCACAGGGGAAATGAGTCCTGCACCTGAGAAATACAGGCTGATATCTGACTTGTTTGCAGTTAACAGATGGCTAAGACTAAGAGATGACAATGACTATGACAGCAAAAAGACCAGTCAACAAGAAATCAAATTTGGCACAAAAAGGACACTCTGAAGTCCTGCCATGCCAAACAAAAGCTGTCCTTCCCCAGCTGAGAATGTTTGGCTCTCTAATATCGAGAAGTAAAAAGAATGTATTAAAGATCATGAGGTGCTTTAATTTCATACCAGGTTATACTTAATTCATATCTTCAAGCTTCTTTGCTTAACTACAAGACATGCAAACATTCATTTTTTAAATGAAAGTTGAAATTCTACTGTAATCACTGAACTTACGGCAGGCCTTCAAGAAAAGACACTTACTGCATTAAAACCACAAGAGATGGCAACAATAAGTCTGATTCTGACAGAAGCTTTAGCACTTTCTGACTTTAGTAGTGCTAATTAATGATTAGCAAGCTTCTGTTTCACACAACAATCCTGTACTTTCCGTATTATTTTAAAAATTTTGTGTGCAGATACTAGCAACACGTTACATCCAGAAAAACACAGGTACAATATCCAGAACATGGGAAATTATGAGACAAAAAATGAAACTGTAACCCTGAAAAACAGGGGGGTTTGTTGCTTATTATACTTTGACTTAGATTTTTCTTTTCTGAGAAAACAGCTTGCAGAAATGCTATTTGTCTCAGAATATGGCAGTTGGATAATTTAGAGAGGAGGTTTACAGAGCTTTTTATCTTAAAAACACCTATCAATTAAAATAAAGCAGTCTTTGACTGAAGCCCTAAATCAATTCATGTTAATCAATATTATTAAAACATCTTTTCTGCAAGTGTCAGAAGAAAATTTAAAAATGTGATCTTTTTTCTGTAGCTAAGGTGGGTGAAGCAGGAGTCAAATAAGCAGAAAAGGTTTGAAGAAATATCTGGTGTACTTTCTAGCAATTAAAAGCATTTCCTGGCATAGCTCTGAGAAGTAATTTAGAGACTGCTTGCTGCCCAGGGGAACTTCATATAAGTTTAATAAAAGTAACTAATTTTTCAATGCCTTGGAGAGGTTGGCAATATTTCAGTTAAGCATCCTGCAGTCAGAAAAGCAGCACTCTACAACAGCTGCCTTCCTACAGCAGTAACTGTGATAGGTATGTTTTGTCCTCCAACTTCACCTCATTCTGTCTGTTTTGTCTTTATTTATTCAAGTTTGTCTGCTTCATCATCACCATCACTTCTTTTGAGCATGCATTATTCCTTACTTGCCCTGCTTACCAGTATCTCAAACATCCCCCTGTAATCTTCTTTCTTCTTGCTGCTCTGGAAGCCTGCAGCATCTAGGTGAGTGCATGGCACAGGCTCCCAGCGGTCAAAGGCAACAAAACAGGTTGGGACAGTCAGATACAAGCAGCTTCATGTTCACAAGCCCTGGTTCTCATGGGGAACTTCAATCACCCCAGTATCTGTTGAAGAGTCATCATAGCAAGGCATAAGCTATCCAGGAGGTTCTTGGGATGCATTGATGATAACTTCCTTCTCCGAGTGATAGAGGAGCCAATGAGGACAAGTGCTATGCTGGACTTTGTTCACATTAATAAGGAGGGGTTAGTGTGGAATGTGAAGCTCAAGGGCAGCCCCGGCTGCAGTGACCACAAAATGGTGGAATTTAAGATCCTTAGGGCAGCAAGGAAGAGCAAGCTCGCTCTCTTGAACTTCAGGAGAACAGACTTTGGCCTCTTCAGGGACCTGCTTGGTAGGGTATCATGGGATAAAGCCCTGAAGAGAAGAGGGGCCCAAAAAATCTGGTTAATATTCACGGATCATCTCCTCCAAGCTAGGAGTAATGCATCCCAACAAAGAGAGAGTCAGGTGAAAGTACCAGGAGGCTGGCATGGATGAACAAGGAGTTCCTGGGCAAACTCAAAGCCAAAAAAAGGAAGCCTACAGAGGGTGAAAGCAAGGACAGGTACCCTGGGAAGAATACAAGGTTCTCTGAGCAGCCAGGGATCAGGTCAGGAAAGTTAAAGCCCTGATATAACAAAACCTGGCCAGGGACATTACAGGCAACAAGAAAAGTTTTTATGTGTCAGTGATAAAAGGAGGAGTAGGGAAACAAACAGGAGACCTAGTTACCTGGGACATGAAGAAGGCTGAGGTACTCAATGACGTTTTTACCTCAGTCTTCACCAACAAGGGGTCCAGACACACTGCCCAAGTGACAGAAGGCAAAGGCAGGGACTGGGAGAATGAAGAAACACCCACCGTAGGACATCAGGTTCAAGACTGCTGAAGGAATCTGAATGTGCCCAAGGCCTTGGGACCTGATAAGATGAATCTGTGGGTCTTGAGAGAACTGGCAGATGAAGTTCTTAAGCCACTATCCATCATATTTGAGAAGTCATAGGAGTCCGGTAAAGTTCCTAATGACTGGAAAAGGGGATACATAACCCCCAGTTTTTAAAAGGAAAAAAAAAAGACCCAGGGAAGTACAGACCAGCCAGACTCACCTTTGTGCCTAGCAAGACCTTGGAGTGGATCCTACTCAGAACTTTGCTAGGCACATGGAAAATAAAGAGGTGATCAGTGACAGCCAATATGGCTTTACTAAGGACAAGTCATGCCTGACAGATTTGGTGGCATTCTATGATGGGGTTACAGCACTGGTGGCCCAGAAAGAGAAACAGATGTTATCTACCTGAACTTGTGCAAAGCATTTGACACTGTCCCACATGCCATCCTTGTCTCTAGAGAGACACAGGTTTGACGGATGGGCCACTCAGTAGATAAGGAATTGGCTGGATGGTCGCACTCAGAGTTGTAATCAACATCTCATTGTCTGAGCAGAGACTGGTGAGGACTGGCACTCGCAAGAGGTCAGTATTGGGACTGGTGCTATTTAATATCTTTGTCAGTGACATGAACAGTTGGATTGAGCGCACCCTCAGTAAGTTTGCAGATGACAAAAAGCTGTGGGATGTGGCTGAAATGCTGGAGGGAAGGGATTCCATCCAGAGGGACCTTGACAGGCTTGAGAGGTGGGCCTATGCAAACTTCATGAAGTTCAACAAGGCCAAGTGCACGGTCCTGCTTCTAGGTTGGGGCAAGCCCAAGAACAAATACAGGCTATATGATGAATGGATTTTGAGATTAGCCCTGTGGAGAAGGACTTGAGGATGTTGGTTGACAAAAAGCTCAACATGATCCAACAATGTGTGTTTGCAGCCCAGAAAGCCAATTGTAAGAATTGGAAAGCATCAAAAGAATTGTGGCCAGCAGGTCAAGGGAGGTGATTCTGACACTCTACTGTCTTGAGAGACCACTTGGAGTACTGTGTCCAACTCTGGAGCCCCAAACACAAGAAGGACATGGATCTGTTGGAGTGAGTCCAGAGGAGGGCCACAAAGATGATCAGAGGGCTGAAATACCTCTCCTATGAAGACAGGCTGAGAGAGCTGGGGTTGTTAAGCCTGGAGAAGTGAAGGCTCTGTGGACATCTTATAGCAGCCTTCCAGTACCTGAAGAAGGCCTACCAGAAAGCTAGAGAGGGACTTTTTACAAGGGCATGTAGTGATAGGACAAGGCATAATGGCCTTAAATTGAGAGAAGGTAGATCTAGATTAGGTGAAAGGAAGCAGTTCTTCACTGTAAGGATGGTGAGACACCCTGAGAACACGTTGCCCAGGGAAGTTTTGGATGTGCCATCCCTGGAAGTGTTCAAAGCCAGGTTGGATGAGACTTTGAGAAACCTGGTCTAGTGAAAGGTGTCCCTACCCATAGCAGGTGGGTTGGAACTAGACAACCTTTAAGATCACTTCCAACCCAAACAATTCTATGATTCTCCCTTAGGTGACTGGGGCCATAAAGAATCACTCATATCTACAGTATACAGATGTGGTCACAGAATCTTGGAAATATTTAAGCAGAGCCAAACAGCACAAGTGCCATTAGATGGGTAAGGAGCACCTGTATTTTCCAATTAAAATAGAAGCTTTAAGCAAACTAGAAAAAGCTAGTACAGCTAGTACACTGCAGTACAGATGCTTATCCTACTAATTTTCCTTATTCCCCACAAATAAACCAGCTTCAGTAATAGAAATCCCTAATAAAGGATCCATGGATCTAATGATGACTTCCCAATTTATAGTTCTGTAGCTATTTTTTATATATTATCATTGAAACATGGAAAAGGATTAAACAGCCTACACAGGTTATTTTTACAAAATTTCTAACGCACTGAGATTTTCATGGGTTCGTTGGGTCATACAAGGTCTGACATAATAGACAGGCAAGGAAACTAACAAAATAATGATTAATGTTTCATAATGTATGATGTTTTCTGTTGACCTTATTTGTCCCTTATTTTTTCCAGACGGCTCCAAAATACCACATCACATCAGCTCACCCAGACAGGACAGTGAGTATTTTTAATGCATAAGAAAATTATGTGTTTCTTAAAAAAAAAAAAAAAAAAAGTGATCTTTAGTAATTGTGGGAAAGGGAGAGAAGAAATTAAAAGAAGCAGAGCATAAAATGTTACAAATCAAATTTTATGAAAGTTATGTCTGCTGCACAGTAAGGCACAGCAATGCATTAGTTAGAATTCATACTGATGTTTACTGCAAGCATTAGATTGTATGATTAATTAGAAATTTAATGTTACATCTTAGCCTAACTTTTCTGCCACATTTGACATCAGCCAAAAGGGTCACAATCAAGAAATTAATAATTTCCTCTTGACACAAACACAGACTCCTACCCAAGATATGGGAAAATTAAAAAAAAATCCTCTTCGCAGCCCTCCAGTAAGTGGAACATCATCTATACTGGTAGGGTACAGAGGCAGGTGTGAAAGTCTACTTAGACCTCTGCAGTTCTCTGCTTCATCTGTGTTACCTCAGAGTGGAACATACAGCTCATCATGGGAGGTAAACAAGAGCACTTTGAGATGAGTTCTCACAGCCAGAAAAAGGATCCTTCCACACAAGCTTCTCTAAGACCTGTTATTTCAAAAAAGTTTAAAGTTCCTGTGGAGGTATACGAATTTTTCTACAAGCATCATCTTGCAAAATTTCTCAATTGTTCCTAAGTTCCAAGTGCAAGTGAAGCCACCCTCTCTATGGAAGCATATCTCTTTTGTTCTTTTTCACTAACTTTTTAATACTGAAAGGTATATGAGGGATGGCAAATTGAAAGGATGGGAATACGGTTAACAGGCAAATGTTGTTAGTCTAATAATATCAATTAATTGGCAAACAGCATATGTTTTGCTTTACATCATGAGCAAATGAGTATGAGCAAATTCTGATTTGAAACAGGAAGGATTCTTTGAGCAAGGTCTGACAAGCCAGCACTGTACAACATTCTGCTCTTACTTGTCCTAATTTGTTTTTTTTTCCAGCTTTAAAATATAAGATTTGAAATAATTTTCAGTGTTAAGTTAATCAGTATACTGATTCTGATAAGGTTCTTTTTTCCTTTTTATTCTTTAATGTTTAGTATGTAGTATCTCAGCTAAGGTAGGTATGTTGATGTGAAAATTATGTTCCATCTCAACGTATCCCTAAAGTAATCTTAAAGACTAACATCTTTTCTGGACCTAGTTTTAAAGAATTAAGTGGATGTTGGAAAGTCATTGGGGAGCATAAACAAGAGAACTACACTCAGCTGCTACAGCAGTTTAATTAGTGGAATATGAGCAGGTATCCTCCCCCCTACTCCCCTCGTGCCAAGCCACAGGATAGTGATTCCTTTTTACTACAAGAAGGCTTTCTGCATTCACAGGATAATGAAAGAAGGGGAAAATAATAAGTTTATATCCCTTCACCTACACCTATACAATTCATAGTGCTGAAGCCTTCTTACAGGTCTAGGGGGAATCTATTTCTCAGTTAGTATCAGGGTTTTTAAAAATCATATATTAAAAAAAAAAACTTACACAAAACTATACCCTGATACTTAATTTTTATATAGCTAATTGGCAAAAAATGATTATTCGCTTCATCCCTTTGATAAAAAAAAAGAAGCAGTGCAAGCAGCTGTTGTTTCAAGAGAAGTGCTGCTGAAGCTTTTGTATTATTTCCATTGACTTTGGATAGATGCTTATTTATGTGCCTGTGTGACCAGGCAGGTAAGGTTATCTTCCATCTCAATCCAATAAATTAGAGTAAATCAATATTAAAAGAAAAAGAAAAAAAATGCCTTATGCAGAAATTTCCATTTTGTTTTCAATTTCTAGTAGGAACTTTTGCAAATGTGGGTTCTACCTAATGTGCTTATTAACAGTTAAAAGCTTTTATTAAGCAAAACTATTACAATGGTATACCAAAATGGAAAACCAACATAATTTCTAAGATTACCATTTTCCTCTGTGAGGTGCACTATTCAGTTTATCATGCCATTTATTTAACAAAATATGTCTAGCTACATCACTCAGTTTTACTTTGTTAAAATTATGAGCCACATGGTTTTTTTGTTAGCCACATACCTGCACCCAAGCCAGTGTACTGTCCACAGATGTAACAACCTCTGGTGCATCAGAGGAAGAAGAGGAGGACAATAAAAAAGAAAAATGGGGTGAGTGTCAAACAGGGGGAAAAACGTCTTCCTGTCCCCACTGGTGCCCTGAAGCACAGGATTAATACAAAACAAAAAAGGTACAACCAAACAGCTATTCAGTCTCCCTCCAACATCTCTGAAGAAAGCACTGCAGTGGGTACCCAAGGATACTCTACAAGCTGAATTTTCTATGTGTTGCAATGCTGCAATTTGTTATGCAAATAATTCCTGAAGTTGTCAAGCTCCATAATGGAGCAGGTTTTGTTCAACACACTGCTGTTTGGATTATTTTTTTTCTTCAGGCTTGAGATGGCTGGGAACTTTCTACTGCAGAGCAACCTGAGATACATTCCTCTTCTGGAAGGAAGATTTTCTGGCCTAATTAAGAGTTAGCAATGTAAATATTAGTTTTAGTTAGCACTAAAACATTATTATTACATGTGTTGATAAAAACTGTCATATGTAAGGGGTTTTTTTCTATATTCTTGGCAGAAATATGTATTCTTCTTTCGCACAATCCATGGGTGCCATGCTACTACAAGTGGCAAAAAAAACCCTAGTACCAGGAAGCTATGAATTTGCTTCTAACAAGAACAAAATCCCTACCAAAAAGTTTTATGTTATTCTTTCTATTATTTTGAGTAGTCTGAACACAAAGACAGATGTCATAGATGGCAAAAGACAAAATAAGAATACTTTTAATAACTGAAGGCCTGGCCACATATACATGAGCTCCTGAACAAAGCCCTTCCATTTCCTATGTCTCTGTAATGTAGAAGCCCCATCTTCAAAAGCAGTGAGGAGTTTTGGACAAAGGAAAACTCATTTCTCTGCATGCCTTTTGCACCTTGATGCATCAAAAGCCCTTTGTTAACTGGCAATTCACTCAAGAGCAGTTTAAACAAGAAAATCCACAGCCTCGTTTAAACTGTGCACTCCTTATTAGGAGAACTGTATAGATCAGAGAAAGGTTACATGTGGAGAATTGTGCAGGTTAAAGACTGCTGGGTCATATAGTCAGCAGTTTGTTCCCAGGTTTATGCTGTGAGCAGAATCTCAGAAGAGATGCCCGTATAGTGACCGTTAATTAGTGAGTCAGGACTGGTGGCAGGGTCCTGAATATGCCAAGGTGGTGAAGCAGGTCATGGGCCCACCCAGGAGCAACAGGAGATGGGTCTAGACATCAGCATGACTGCAGCACAGCTCAGGAAAAACCTGGGGAACCAGGGGCCCTGGGCAGGAGTGGGAGTCCCACATGAGACTGGCCAGGGTTTTAAAGCCTATTAGTGCCCTCAGGACCCTGATAGAGAGAACTACATAACAAAATGAAAGGCAGTAGTCCTGCGGTAAATTTGTACAAACATCATTATAGTTGGATAATATAAGCTACAACATAAAGATGTCTGCAATGGTAAGACTTCATTTTGATTACTATGCTTTTCCTACCCCAGTTACCCCAAACGTTTCTGAGAATTGAGTCCTCTGAAACATAAATGAAACGTTGTGCATGTGTAGAATCAGAGAGAGGCTAAGCCGTAAAGGAGAGCAAATATACATGCATTAAGAAAATAAGAAAGGGGTCCACTTTGTAGCAGCTAGATAGTGCTTACTTTCTTCTAGGACATCTTCACAAACAAACAGTTTATTAATGTGTTTCACTAAACCTAAAATCTCATTGGATAACTTGAATTGATGATCTATTCAGTCAATTCTCAGAGAGATAGCATTTGAGAAATAAATCAGATCTAACCACTTGACAACTTTCATAGAGAATTCTCCTGAGAGGCAGAAGACTTCTCATCTTCTTAGGCACAGTTTTCAGATGCAAAACCATTTCTTTAGTCCCACAGGATTCCTATCAAGCATGGACTGCAACTTATACTTACTACTGGAGCTCCCTGCAGAGTAATTTCATCTGAAATAATCTCTAATAGATTAATAGCACAAATCAAAAGCAGGAGTGGCATCACTTAAAGTAAACAAAACTAAAAAGGTAATTCATACAGGTACAAATGCCTGTGACAATCACAGGCTTAAAATCAAGTAGCTCACAAAAGATTGAATCACAGGCATTCCTTCTGAAACTGCATGGACCAATCCAACACTCTATGTAACTATCCAAAACCAACTGTATCTGGGAGGAAAGTTGGTCCCACACCCTGGGGAAGATGGTTCCTTCCTGCCCCATCCAAGCACCCAGTGTCTTCAGCATCAGTGCCTCAGTCTGCACAAATAAGTAGAAAGCAGAAGGCAAAATTAGCACCATTTGACCTCTACTTACTTTCTTCTTTAAAGAACTGGACAGTGCAGTCCCATGCTAGGCTCAGTTTCACAGTGCTTGCTACTGGTTTAGATTCAGGTGGTAGAAACTGGACAAGTCACAGCTTGCCAGTCACTTTCTGGATGGCAGGTCCATGCAGATTTCATCTAGAAATTTTTTGAGGAGGAAAGGAGGGCCCTGCACTCTCCTAATAGAACATATTCATCCTCAGATGGAAAACACATTGTGATGCAAAAATGATTTAACTGCTTAATGAGGTTCTATTCAGTCAGAGAAGTCATATCACAACTCTCCATTCTCCCTTGATATAGCTCATTAAATTCTAGAAATACTATCTGAAAAACTTAAGTCATCCACTCTGTCCACTTGCAATAAAATTCATGACCTTCTCAGAAAGAGATTCTATTTCAAACTATGCTCTATATAAGAAGCAGTGATGTTTAACCTTACAAAGATTTTCTTTATTCCCCTTAAGCCCAATAAAACATTTAACCAGGCTGCTGGGATTTCTGAATGTCCTTTAGAGCAATATTTCATGAAAAGTATGCCTTAATTTAATCTTTTCATGTATGCATATATGTATATAAATTTAAAGGCAGATTTTTAAAAACATTAAAATCCATAAAGTCCGTGAAGTATTTACATGCACTGACATATGTTAAGGAATAGTAGAAACAGAGTTCTGAAAACTAACATATATAAAAGTTTCTGGCTGTCACAAAATCAGAGTGAAGCAACCTCGCTGGGCAGTCTAGTCCAGTATTTGACCATATTCATGGTAAAAAATAAAACAAAGCAAAAACAACAACAACAAAAAACTCTACTCAGGATTTCCTGTGATCTAACTTGTGTTTTGCTGTTTATCCTGTCCTTGGGTGTTTTTAAGGAGAGTCTGCCTCTGTCTTCCATATCTTCTTGTTAGATGGCTGTAGACAGCAACAAGGTTGTACCTGAGCCTTCTTTTCTCCAGACTGAGTAAAGCCTACTCTCTTAGCCTGTCTTTGTCCATCATGTGCTCCAGCCTCTACCAGCACCTGCCAACAAGGGAAGGCTCCCTCCATCCAGTCACTTCTCCCAAGACAAGTCCACCACAATGTTTCCTAACTACCATGCATTGATCTAGCAAACACTTGCCGCCACATGCTTGCACCACCCATGTTATCCTGGCGTCCAGTAGTTACTGACCCTACAGGAGAGTGCATGGTAGTTTATGAAACACTAATCAAAATGGTGGGGTTTTTTTCTTCTAAAGAAATAATTATAATATACATTATAATTACATTGTATTTCATCATATACAAATAGAAATTGTAAAATATTTTTTTCTCCTTGACTTGTAGGATCATGTTTTAAGTCAGATATGAATATACTTGTTCAAAAGTGGAAAGGCATTTTCTCAGTTCTATTTTGCTTAATAAAATAAATTTACTAATAGACCAATAAGTAACTTAAATTTAAAATATTTTTTTAAAAAATACATCAATCTGAAATGGGCACATTTGAAAGAATAAGTTGAAAGAAAAAAAATGCCTGTGTTACGCTATACTGGAAATTAACATGGATACATAGTGACAGTTTCAAATACTTTAATATAATTTGAATGCATATTTTCGAGAAGAAGACATTCTACTGTTGCTTCTTAGAGTCCCTTAGGTTTTTACAGTCTTGGAGCTAGGTGCAGAGTACTTTAATTTGAAGAATACAGTGAAATTGAGACAAAGGAGAAACACTGTATGAACAGCAAACACATGAACTTCTCCACGCATATCTCTGCAAGATGCTTTCTTTGTGTGAACTATAGGAATGGGACTGTATGGACTACATTACTCAGACTTGACACAACTCTCCCCCTCCTTCCACAAATCCTTGTGTAGCTCTAAAATAATTAAGGCAATGTGCATCCACGTTGTCCTTTTTCTTTATTATTGCAGCATTATACTACAGTACTTCATAAACCAATTTTGATATGTCATACTCAAGGAAATAGAAAGCCAGGATGCAAGCAAGTCTCTCAATGTAGGATCAACGATTACATCATGAAAACTCATAGTTTCAGTATATTAATAAGTATAGCTTTACAGGCAATGTCAGAAAGAGAGAAACTAGGAAAAGAATACAACCAAAACATCTTCTTACCTTGGTTTTTAGTATCCTTTTTTGTTACTTCTCAGCTGACATTTTGTGAATTACGTGTTAATGGGTCATCAAACTGGCCATAGAGCAGAACTATTTAACTGTTTGCTGTGGTCAAAACTTTATAACCTTCAAAAGATATCTGTTCAGTTCTACAAAGTTATCTATAGATATAGAGGCTTTAATTTGTGGGTAACATTATCTCTACGGCCTTCAATGAATTATTGCACATGTTTTTCTGGGAAATACTGTATTTTGCTACTGTTTGGTTCTGCTTGTATTTTCTGCGTGACAGTGGCTATATAAATATGAAAATGCATGGGACCTGAAGAGATCTTCTTTTAAGCAGTGAAAAAGCAAATAGGAAATAGTACTGATAATAGAAGAATTTAAAACTGAGGCAATCTTTTTGTAATTAGCTGCATTTAGATTACATTAAATTACAATTCATCTCAGGGTTTTTTAATTTCTATTAAATCCTGTGTTACTCTACCACAATGTTATTAAAACTAAGTACCAATACAGCTACCAGCCTTGGAAGGAAATTTAAAGTGAGTGCACATACAGATTTTATGGACCATTTTCTACCACCAGGCATAGAATGGTCTAAAGTACAAGATACACAGTTTATAGGAAAAGCAACATCTTGGGATCTCTTTAGATACTTCAACCCATTCCAAAAAAAAACATACGGATGTTGAGCATGTAATGCTTTTTGCTCATAGAAAATATTATTTTTGTGTATTCTAAGCCTTGCCTTCATTTCTGGTTGCCCATGTTCAGGGAAAAAAAAGTATAAAGAAAGCTACTAGAGAAATAGATACAAATTAGTTGTCAGAGATTACATATTTTATTGCCTTTTCACTTGCTCTAGAGTGAACTCCACACTAGTGTACCCTCCCTGAAAAATATATGCTTAAGATAACCTGTATTATTATCACTTGTACCTTGAAAGAGTACAGATTTGACCATTACAAAATCTCAGATCTATATTGGCTTCTGTACAGTGTATTCCTACATGGATCACTGCATCTGTACTGTGTCATTGTTCTCCTTTGTACTGGAAAAGAGATTCTGTGGAGGGACAAGTTCAATGTGTAAGGTCAGGGTGTTCTTAGCACACATTTCATAAAGACAACATTGAACAAATTCCCTAACTAATATATTATCTTAACAGAAAAACTCAGGTAACTCACTATTCCAATACTGAGTTTGGCATGTTGAAACAGGTAGCATTTTAAATTCTGTAACATATATAAAAGTTATAACAAGGTTTTACTACTGAGAACATTGATAGATCTTAGTTCTGTTCCATTAGATAGATTTTTCTAATTGTAATTATTTTTCTTTTTTTTTTTAATGCTTAATCTAAAATGTGCTACAATTACCAACACTTTCCCCTTGAACTTTGGGCAACCTACTAAAGAACAGATATTTTAATATAAAACCAGTAGATAAGATCTATGTATTTGGAATGAAAGAAGTAAATTAAAGATACTGGGATGTACAGACATCCTGTGAGACTCTACTAAGAGTCTTTTCTGTGACTCAGAGTGAATTTTGATGCCAGGAACTCAGGTTATTGCGGAGAACACTATTTCCTTACTCCATATTCTGGGTTGAAAACCAGGTTCCCCCTATGTGTATGTATATATATATGTGTGTGTGTGTATATTTATACATATACGCCCTTCCTTTTCCTTCTGTCCCCATCCATTCTCTTCCTGGTTCCCACAGAAAGGAAAAAGGCATGCTGGCTGCATGTGAGATGTAGTATATTCAATATATCCATGTTAGGCTGGCAGGCAAAAGATTAAAGGTTGAAAAGGCCCTGCCCTGAGGTGAAGCTAGCTGAACAGGACATAGAAAACTACTGGACATGACATGAGAAATTGCTGGATGTGTCAAAAACCAACATAAGAAGCTGATGAAAGTTGCAGATAGTGCCAAGAGGGACATCTGGGTTTGGCAGATGGTTGAGGGTGTGTTATGTGAAAAATGGTTAAGCTTCACAGATAGTGGAGGGGAGTATTAGGACCTTTTGGGAAACAGATTCTTGCAAGGCCGGCAATGCCTAGATGACCATATCAATAATACTTTATGAGACCCAAATTATCTTGGCTTCAGTATCTGAAATGACAAATTTGAGTATAAATGTATCATAACTGGGACCAGTGTAGAAAAAGTAACTAAAGTTGGACAGATTGTTTATTTTTTACCCACTATGTTGATTCAAGATCTTGAGGAACCAGTTTATACTGTAAATCATTGGATCATATTAAGACCAAGGAAGCATGTCTCTCCATTAGGAAATGTTGCTATTAGCTTAGGTTGAATATAGATTACCCCTGCTCAAAAAGGCATTACAAAGAAGAATCAACCACAGCAGAGTCCTTCTCCTCCAATCATCCACTCCATCTCTTTCCAATACTCCATGCTTCCTTCCCTCCTCTGTACACCATAACAGGAACAGAACACTGGAGATGGCAAAGCTATCTCCATAACCTTTGTATTATAACTTCCCAACAAGTTCAAGGGCTTTTAGACAGCACAAAATTGTTTTAGGTGATGGAGGACTTTAACCTTCAGGCCAAATAAGGAGCACTGTGTTTTAATGATGTTATCTGGATGACTTGCCACAACCTGATGAGACATGTTAAATCAGACATTTCTGCCTACATTATGTACTAACTCATAAAACTGCCATAACAGTAAATGTGATCAGTGATCTTCTCTAAGTATTTACAGGCAGTAAAATTGCAGTTTCAATTTTTCTCATTTAACATTTCTATAATTGATATTGCTGTGTTTTCCTATGGATAGTAAAGATCTGCTGAGCTTTATGAAGAATGCCAGTCTTTTGAGTTTCTTCAAACCCTTTAAACCAGGGATGGGTGTGAATGGGTAGAGCTTGTTAGAGGGCACTTTGAACAGCAGAAAACTATCAGTCAAAACAGTGGCTTAATAATGTAGCTGAGGCAGCAAGTTATCTCAGAATGAACAGTGCCTCACCCAATTAACCTGGTATCAGAGAGGAAGTCCATCTGAACAAAAAAAAAAAAAAAAAAAAGGAAAGGAAAAGGAGAGAAGCTGCTACTCCAGAGGTTTTCTTTTGTGCAGCCTTTCCAAGCACAAGCAGATGATCAGTACAGCAGCCTATTGCATAGCTCACTTGCAGTTTGATAAGGTCAAGGCAAAGTTGTTTTCCTTCCTTTCAAAATACAAAGGTCTGGTGAGACAAACTTGTTAGCCAGAATGACATAGTCTAATTATGAAGACTGTAGATTCTTTGGCCAGAAACTTTTTTAAACCCTGTCTTGTTGCAATCCTAAAAATACCAGCAGCTTTTGCTGAAGTTTCACCAAAGTTTGGTAGAACAATTCTTCGCATGAACATAGTGCCCTGATAAATAAAGCCCTGTTATGACTGAAAACCTAGTACTGTGCTTAATGTCAGACATAACACATAATGTGCCATCTTTTCCACTCTCCAAGTCATTAACAAAACAACGGAACAGAATTGGCCAAGGACAAATCCAGCCGTGCACTCAATTATGGTTTCTCCTCAGCTGCATTTCCTCTGGGTTTGGGGGAGCTGGGAGGAGTCATGGAAATGAGTTGACAGGGCAATAGTGGTATGTCTCACAAAGCCAAAGGACTACAGAAACTGTTGCACAAATGTGATTTAATTTAAAATAAGATTGCCAATAGCAGGTCATACTACTATAGTAAAAATGTGAGAGGAGAGAGGAGAGGATGGTATTTTTTAGTGTTCTGAGATATTTTTGAACAATTGTGTTTTCTTGTACACATGTACAGTTATATATCATTGCACAACTAACATAAAAATCCACTATTTTCTCTTCAATATTTTCTCTGAAATGTAATTTTCTGTTGATTTTGATTGAATACTTCCTTATGCAGAAATCGAGTCCAACTTCTTATTTGATACTTTGACTTCAATATGAAGATTTTTTTATTATTATCTCTTCACCTCTTCTCTCACATTAATGGGTAATGTTAAGGAAAAAAAAAATGCTTCTATTAATGAATATTTAATGTAAAATATTGACTCTTGCTGTCTGTGTATAGAACAAGCTTCAACTAATGCCGGTGGAAGCTCTCCCCACACAATTTTGAATTTTTTTCCCATAGAAACTGCTTTAGATTTCAAATGCACAAACTTTACCAAGAAAAGTCAGAGAATGTGGGCCTACTATACTTTAGCACAGATTATAAAGATAGTTAAGGGTATAATGATATAAATTTGCAGCAAATCATTTACAGAGTACTTTTTTCAGGTTGAATATTCATGGGAATTGTAATAAAGAAAAAAAACCTCCAACAAACTCTGAGGGTTTTGTGCTGAAATTTTGAAAATCTCGTTAAGGAGCTAGCTTTAAATATTTGGCTTTTTTACTCTGTCACTTGTAACAACATGAAAGAACTGTATCTGTAACTAGTTTACTGGAATGTGTTACACATATATATGTATACACTAACAAAAAGAAGGAAGTCTCAATAAGAAAGAATAATAGTAACATTTGTAGTAGCAGTGGAAACTGATAACAATTATGCAGGTGAATGCTTTCCCATTCGAGCATTAAAATCAGCAAGGGCTAAATACTGAAACATATAATGGAAAAACCTGGGGCCTAATTCTCATGTGATATATATTTATTAAATAAAAGCAGATCTAGTGCAGTAGAGAATGTAGCCAAATTTTATTCACAAATGCACAATTTTCAACCCTAAAAATTCTTATGCATGAACTGATTATTATTCTCAGATCTAATCTTATTTAACAATATACATAATCTTTAGAGCCATAAGCAGAATTGGCACAGGAATATTTCAGTGAAGATATTGTCACTGATAAAAAAGTACAGCAAGGCTTTTTGTTCAGAATTCCTTTTTCCTCATACAGGCACTGTGACTTTCAGATTGCAAATAAACATTACTGAAGAATACTAAAAATTCTGTTATGTGTGGACCAAGTGTACTCAAAATTGGGGCTTAGTTTTTCCAATTATCAAGATCAATATTTTAATAAGAAAACAAAACCAAGGAACATTTTCTCCAGTGTGAGCTCCACTCAAACACCCTAAATATATAGGTAATGTTATAAGTGCAGATTATTCCTGTGCTTCAAATTATCCATAACCTTAGCAATTTTCTGAAGTGGAAAATCAAGAGGCCACATTTCACATTAGTTTACAAGTCTTGCAGGAAAGAACCAAAGAAGCTTTACGTATACAAGCAGTAAGTCAAGCCACCTCCTTTCTGTTGGTGACATATTTATGCCTTAAATCCTTTAAAAAAAAAAAACAACAAAACAAAACAAAAAAAAAAACCCAGAATGCATTTAGTTATTAAAATAAAAACTAAAATTACTTCTCCATTTAAGCTTAAAGATTGATGCTTTCCATTCCTTAGTTCAGCTGTCATATGGCTTCTTGCCGGCTCATTTGTTATTTGGGCATCTGAGTCCCATGCCATTTTGTGTCCTGATTAAAGTTTTAAAAATACAGGATAATGCTTAATAATCAGTAACAACTATCCAACTTGGATACTATGGCTTTTCTGTTGTTGTTTCATGAGCTTGTCAACTAGATGTCCTGAGGATAGTGTAACTACTTTTTAACATTAAGCCTTTCTTTGAAATATTTTATTTATAGATTATTTAAAAGACAGTGCTTTTCAAAATTAAAATTTAGACACCCAGTGGGTGCAAAGCAATACCTTTAAACTGTAGGATGAAAGTAGTACCATGTGTTATCTTTTTTCTGTAATTAGAAACAAGCTAAGAATATCCTTAAGGAAAGTTCCAGAGAGCTCAAGCAATGATTTTGTTTTGGTGATCCCAGCCATGTCTCCCCAGTAAATTATAAACATGCTGAGGAAAACTAGAACTGATGAAGCTATTAGCATACTGTTCTGGGCAGGAAAGTGAAGAAACCAATAACAGCATAGTGACTGTCTGACCTAAACAAAAAGAGGTAACTTATTATAAGGAGATGCTCTCTAAATACCTTTTAACAAGGCAAGAAGTAGTGTTCTTAACTTGCAAGTAGAGCAACTATTGTAATCAATGACTCGACTTTCAATAAACTGTTGTTTTTAATAGCATTTAAAACATCACACATTTCTAAGGAATGCATTTGTTTACAACCTACATTGTTCTGAATATTGCATTCCTTCCTTTACAATAACCCTCCTTCAATTTTTTCACAGGTACAAAGCCCAGAATTTTCAAAGAAACTGCTTTCCATTATACCTTAAATTGTAAGGCTAGATGGCCTACTAAGTTGTTTTGGAAAGCCTAGCCAAAAAAGATGTCACCGTAGTTTACAGATTGCTCCCCTCTTCTCCACTAAACCCTCTTACTTTCCTAATTGACTTCACTCAATTACCTTTTGTGGTCTGCAAAATGTTACAATCCATCACATTTATAGTGTGATCCTCTTAAGCAGATGACTCAGCCCTAATGTTCTTCAGCCTGCATATATCGCAAATACAAACCACATGGAGTAAAAGGTATTATTTGCATAATAGTGCTGGAAAATGACTCAGAGGTGACTCTGGGGGAATTTATGTGCTTTACTTTTAACAATGTTTACCACCAGTTTAATAGCAGAGGTTAAATAATAAGAAAAGATGGGATTGCCTGTACTACTTCAATTTGCACTGTGTGCTGTGTCCTATTTACAAGTAATGTTTTGAAAGATGTGCCAAGTCCTAAGTAATTTCCATTTTCCCTTTTTTATCCTTGTTTTATTTATTTCATTCTATTTTTGCAAAATGTTAAACTTGAGCAAGGCAACCAGCTGAGTTAAAATTGAAAACTTCATTATTTGTTGCTCCTTCCATGTGAGAAAAAGAGTTACTGAAGTAGTTTTCTGCATTGGTAAATCCTTCCCTGCAATGAAGCATTGTCTTTCCCTTGCCTAGCCATTGTTATTTAACTAACTCTACCTCTTAGGTTGTTAGGTATGCTCTAATATTTGATCAATGATATTTTTTCTTACTTTCCTTGTGTAAATTGTCTACACTGGCTAAATACAGCAACACTCTTTAATTCCTATCCGCATTCAAGGAAAGAACAAAGTCAGGTTTTCCATCTGTGATTAGGTTTCTCCTTTTGCAAATGAAAGTCCTTCTCCCTGCAGTAAATCTTACACATTCTGCCATAACCTCCAGTGGTGGGTAAGTGTTGGCACACTAATAGCAGTCTTCAGATTCTTACCATGTAGATATTCACTATACACAGAAACTGATTTAACTTTTTGGACTGAAATACCAGACCACATACAGGAAAAAGCTACACAGCTACCTGGCTGGCCATGACAGATAAGAGTCATTTCTCATGACAGTTTCTATTAACTAGGAGCTGTGAATAATTAAGACTGAAATAGGCCATCACGTTTATAAGCCAAGTCTGTGATTAAATACCACCATTTCCACATTGCCATTTTATTTTTGCCAGCTGTGGATGTGTGAGTAGACATAGTTTGAGATTAACTTTGTTTCTGGGCTATAGGTAAAATTATTATAATTTCAGCTATATTATACTTTTTATAAGATTGAAAAATCTTTAAAAAGAAAAACAGTTATATCTTTTTATCCATTAAAAAAAAAAAAAAAAAGCTATATCCTTTTATACACTCAGTTTTTGGCAACAACACCAGTGAGCTCCTAGCAATGTTACAGGTCTTACTCCACTAAAGTGTATCTTTTACTGCTCAGAATTTGTCTCTGTGTTCCTAAAGAGTTTCCTCAGTTGGCTGGAAAGAAGCTTGGCAGAGAAGGACCTGGGGGTCCTGGTGGACAAAGATGATGAAGTGACTCCTATGAGGAAATGCTGAGAGATCTGGGACTGTCAAAAGTAGAGAAGGCTCAGGGCAAATCTTGTTAATGTAGATAAATACCTGAAGGGAGGGTGCAAAGGAGATGGGGCCAGGCTCTTTTCAGTGGTGCCCAGTGACAAGGGTTAATGGGCTCAAACTGAAACACAGGAGGTTCTGAATATAAGGAAATACTTTCTGTGAGGGTGACCAAGCATTGACACAGGTTGCCCAAAGAGGGTGTAGAGACTCCACTCTCGGAGATCCTAGTTACCCTAGACGACTGGTTCTGGGTGGCCCTGCTTGAGCAATGAATTTGGACCAGATGACTTCCAGAGGTCCCTTTGAAGTTCAACAATTCTGCGATTCTGTGAAGAGGTCCATAAAGAGACACTAAAAAGAATAGATAACAATATACCTTCTAACACCCCTCACCCAACATTCATGGATGGAGGGACTGTAAAGTGGGAACATCCAGGGCATGGCCAGGCTCACCTGCACCCTAAACATCATCTTCTTGCAGCCACTGCCAGAGACTACCATCTATTAGACTGATCCAATAAGATGGTTCCAAGCCACTCTCAATCATATTTGAAAACTTGTGGAAGTAAGGGAAAGTCCATTTTTTTAAGAGGGTAAAAAGAAGGACCCTGGGACCTACCACCCAGTCAGCCTCATCTCTATGCCCTGAAAGATCATGGAGCAGAGCCTCCTTCCAAGCCAAACTGTCCCATGATACTATGGTATCTTGTGTTTTGAAGCAGTTCTGCATAATTAAAAAAAAAAAAAAATTACAAATCCATTTCAGTGAATTACTTCTGTAACTGGATATTATAACGGAAGATTATGGGAAAATAAATGACAAGATGTATCTCATATATAAGTACTTATACAAATACGTAAACATGCACTTATATGTACAATACTGTTTATCTATTTCTGTTTCTCAGGGAAGAGATTTTTCTAGCAGAGAGCTAAGGTTTTAATTTTTCATTACTGATTTTCCCATCATTCATCAAAATTCATTAATATTGCAATATCTAACCTCAATGGTGTAGGAGCATCGCTATAGAATTAGTGCTCTTTCTACAGAATGGATTGTCTCAACCACAGTCCCAGAAGTTTGCCCTATTTCAATAAAAAAGAACTCTCCATTCCTCACAGCTGTTCTGTTAACCCTTTCAAAGAACCCTTTGCTGGCACACAGATTCATTAGTGTGTCTCTTTTGGGGGGTATGCCACCCTCCTCTTAGTTACTGTATTGCCTTAGAAATCACTGACTAGAATGAGAAGCCAATATAATTTAATTAAATGTTTAGGCTTTTTCCTACACTTAGTCACTCCACATTCTCTCAATAGACTTTTCACAGTGTATGCAATAACGACACCTCTAAATTAGAGTTTGAATTGAGAATGGTTTACTAAATCTACTGCAACTATTGGATTATTACTATTACCTTTTATAGTGCAAAAGCATCTCAGAGGCCTAAGCATCTACATGTCATTGCACTAGATGCTGTACTAGCAGAGAACAAAAAGACGGTTCTTGCCCTAAAAAGACTTTCATTTTATTGTTGAGGAACAATAAGAGTAATTCCTGTGTCAGTCACTTTGAATTATTGCCCCATGTCTCTCAATACATGTCTAAACAACAAAGGATTCAAGCTATCTATTTGATTTATTTACTGTTTATGATGGGTAACAAGTCATTAAGGACACACATGAATACTTGTATTCCTTAGTTGTGAGGACTTTAATTTCTCTTTAAAGAAATTTTCAAAATGAGAAATATATCTGTTGAAAACCAGCTACATTTGTTTAGATTGGATATAGTTTTTGATGGGCTAAAAATCTCTTATGGTCCTAACAGTTGTACAAAGAAAACTTCCTTGGCTCAAATATTTCTGAACTGGAAATAAATAGATGTATGAACTTATTGAATACATACGAAAAAGCACAGCAACCAGAACACATAGTGTGGCTGTACTCTTCATAGAATCATGGAGTCATTAAGGTTGTAAAAGACCTTCAAGATCATCAAGTCCAACCATCAACCCAACACTACCATGAACACAGCACCATGTCCTGAAGTGCCACATCTACACTTTTTTTTAACACCTCCAGGGATGACAACTCCACCACTTCCCTGGGCAGCTTGTTCCATTGCCTAACCAATCTTTCAGTAAAGAAGTTTTTCCTGATATCCAACCTAAACCTCCCCTGGTGCAACTGGAGGCAGTTTCCTCTCGTCCTATCACTAGATACTTGGGTGAAGAGACTAACACCTACCTCTTTACAACCTGCTTTCTGGTAGTTATAGAGAGCAATAAGATCTCCCCTCAGCCTTCTCTTCTCCAGACTAAACAGTCCCAGTTCCCCCAGTCACTCCTCATAAGACATGTTCTCCAGACCCTTCACCATCTTCATTGCCCTTCTCCTTGGCAAGCCTCTGAGAGCCTAATGGTCAGAATATCCACATTTTCCATCCCGGACTTTTCTTATTCCATTCTGGACTCTTCTAATTTCTCTTTCTGAAATAAAGTTTTCTTACCTTAAGCAATGTAATAATAGCCATAGCCCAGGCAAAGAGTTGGGATTGCAAGGGTGTTCTGTGGGCACTTTACACAAAGTGTCATTGGATTTCTTTCTTTAGATTGGTTGTTCTGAGCTTAGCTTGTATAACTTATAAACGGGAAATTACTTTTGTTAATGTCAATAGCTCCTTTAAAAACATCCTGAGCTATACTCTGCATAAAGAATAACTTTTTTAAAAATTATGATTTCTTGAAATCATAATGAAATACCAATATAACTCCATGATAGACCAACATGTGCAACTATATCATGAAGAGCCTAATGGCAGTGTAGAAATTATATAAGCAGAGGAGAAAGACTTTGCAAGTTTGAATTTTGTAAGTCTGACTGATCTGGCAAGGCTTTCATGTCACTGATCTGGCAAACCCAAAAGATCTACAAAAAAAATATAAAAAGGATTCCAAAAGGCAGGAAATTCAAAACTAATCAGATACTCTCCTTTTTTACTGTCACCAATAGGAGGTCAACAGTTGGGCTGGAATTTACAGCCTAACTTTAAATTTGCCAGCTTTAGTCAGTAAACATCAATATGTCTGCTCTGCCAGAGATAGCAACATATTTCCCTAGCACCAACTGTTTCCACATACCTGAAGAGCTTTTCAGAGACCCAGGAGACTCACTTGCTGTCATTGTGGGAGGGGGAAGAGGCTTTAGTTCTCAGTGGAGTGCCCAGCTTGAAGTTAAACCTAAGTTAGGTTGCAGTCTAGATAAGGACCAAAGGCCACAGGGTTGGAGGTGAGATATCTGTACCAGTATCAACTTCTGGCTGCCATATCAAAGAGCCACAATCCTGTGGCTGTATCTGTGGGCCCCTTGAGACTGAATCGCTCTCCGTCAGTAGTTTTAGAATTGAAATGCTTCATGCTAGATCTTGAAATGTCTTAAAGATCAGCAAAGAGCTGCCCCTAGCAGAAAATACCTTAAATTTGATATGGCTATGGTCAGGATTAGGTTTAGGAAATCAGGGGCTGAAGAACCTTGTTTGTTACTTCCTCATGTAACGTCCATGAGATAGATAAGTGTTAAATGCCAGAAAGGGAGAATGGTTATTATTTTGTTCTAATGCCAGGCAGGATCACTAGGTCTCTCAATTAAACTGTAAGCTGTCAAAAACATAACATTTATATAGAGAAAGCCTATAATTTGGGTTCCTGCAACCCCTTTTAACAGAAGATTGGTCCTGGTACTAGAAAGTGAAATAGCTTACAATATACTCTGATATGGGTTCTTCTTACAGATAGGGTTTTGCTGGCTGTTTGGAAGACTTATAACCCTTTCTTTAGATGACTGCTTCTATTTGGGCACCTTTAACTGTCTAAAAGAAGGAGGCTTGCAAGCAGGGGTCTATAAAACTAATGAGTACAAGACAATTATCTTCTGTACATGGAAAATAACTGGAACTAATGGTAATGCCCACTGTCCTGGTGCAGGCACTCAATGGCACTCTGCTGACTAGCAGCCATCAGCCAGCTGGGAAGTATCAGGTTTAGTTACTGCCTAGAGCAGGATGATCCTTGATCTTGCTAAATTGCCATTCTCGTATTCTCTATATTTTCTCTGAGAATTTTATATCTTTCCTTCAGGCCAGTACTTTCCTCCTGAGCTACTGCTATTATTGACTCACGTGATCTCACTTTTCACTTGGTTTTTGTTTTTCTTACCTTGAAGAACCGAGACACTCTCTCAAAGTCAAGTTTTTTTCAATAAAATTGAGCCAAGGTCATACAAATGCATCTCTCAAAACTGGGACCTGGGTCACACACAACTGAGTTTTGCAAAACTGTTATTAGCTATTGTTATTAACTATTATTATTAGGGGTATCATTAGCTTTAAGTTTTTGCTATAGTTAGACACATAATTAGGAAAAGTATGTTCTGCACAGTCTCAGCACTGCATTGCACAACATCCAGACACAAACTAGAAAAATGCTGAAAGGTAATAACTTTTCTGGTTTTCTTTTCAGACTAGGTTGATGTAAACTGAGAGTAGAATGCAGAAGGAGATCAGGCAGAGGACAAGCAGAAATAGGAGAGCTCCCTGAAGAATTCCATTAGGCTACCTGACCCAGTACAAAGTCCAGCTTCAGAAGTAGAAAATTACAATTTGCTCCACTTAACATGCATTTATCTGGTTATTATTAAGGCTAAAACTAAATTTGTACTTATGGTGAGGGCCATAGATTAAAATTCAAAGGAACTCTGTTTTCAAGACCTGCAAATATTGGTTCAAGAAGAAAAGAATGGTCCATGGTTAAGCAGAAGACAAAAACAAGGCTCATTCCACCCACAGCATGGCTCAGTCCAAGAGCTGGGACCATGACCGGGTCTGAAATGAAGCTTCTGGACCATGGGTGGAGAGTGAGTGTCCCACTCGAGGTTGGTCAGGGCATGTGGCACACTCAGGGACATGATAGCAGGTTTAGATAGTTGTGTACTGTTGCACACCAAAGACTTGCTATGGTAAAAAGTAGCTTATTGCCAGGAGAATGACTTTCCAGACTATAATCTAAATTAATTTTTCACTATTTTCTGAATACTAGACTGAAATATCTGCTGTTGCTAAGCCTAAACTAGAGTCAGAGTTATGTTGTGAACTTCAGAAAAATAAAGTATTCCTCTCTTCTGAGGCTTTTACTTTGTAGAAAGCTGAGTATGAAACAAGAAAATGGTTTGTGTTTTGTCCCTACCCAGAGATGATCCTCTAGGTTTTTCTTAAGATTGCAGAAGTTGTGGAGGACAGTAGCCAAAAGCCAAACCCAAAGCCTCTGCCAAAGCTGCCTGGGTGCTTGTTCAGGAGTAGAATGAATCCTGTGGCAGAAAAGTTTTTCTCAGTCCTTTCACAAACGCTAATCCATATATTAGTGCTCCAGCACTAGAATGCAGTGCTGCAGTTACAAGATGATGGAGACGTAAGAGTTTATTTTTCCTGCTGTATCCTGCAAGCCCTGTTATACAATGCTGGTTTTATAAACAAAGAATAATTTGTATGTTGTGACATCTGACTAAGAATCTTTCATTAGGTTTAAACTAAGATTACAGAGGAGTTCCTGAGAAGTTCTGAATCCCATAACGTTAATCAGTCATTGATGAATGATGATTCTGGAAGGGAGAATGGTTTCTATTTTTTTTTCCTAATCTAATAACAACAGTGACTAAGCCTTACTGTTACAAACAGGGTGAAGACCAGGTCAGAATTAGAGAAAGACATTGACTTATTACTGAATCTTTCAAACCTCCCTTGCATCAGATATTTGAACAATTAATTCCAGAAATTACAATAGCAGAGCATATTTTGAAATCTTTGGGTACTGGTTAAGCTAAACAGTGTGTTAGGATCTACGATTAATGCTGACTAAAGCCCCTCAACGAAGGCAGAGAGTGGTAGTTTACTTCGATGTCTCTGATTTACTGTTAAACACTGGTTTAAGTCTTAGGTAGGATTAGGGTCATGGAAAGCAGGAACCTGCTGATTCTACAAGACTTTCTCTGAGGTGATAAAAAATGATTTAGGAAGAAGATACTGACTTCTAGGTTTTTTTCCCCCCTCATCTTGGCAGTGATGTAAAAGGATAACAGGTACCGGAGCAAGAAAGTAGCTCCTATTTCATTTTCTTCCTTGAATAGGGTCTCTGTATAACTAGTAGACCTATGGTAAAGGATGAGTCAGGGTGAGTGATTTCCCCAAGATGGCTCCTTTTACTAAATTTATAGCTGGGGATAGGATTAGAAAGGAAAGGAAAGGAAGTACCTACTTTATTAGTGGACCTTTCAAGGCTCAGGAACATAAAATGTGATCTAGTGCTACAAATATAAAATAATTCCTATTTCATTCACCACCCAAAAGTGGAGTATCTCCCCTGACTCTTAAGCATAGCATAACGGTTAAGTTTACAAGTGCAGATAGAATATTGGAAAGAGGAATATGGCTGTTGGTAAATGGTTAATGTTAGTATTATAGAGAAGTACTACCTCTCTGTAACATTCTGAAATCCTGCATCCCCAAGTCAGGGGGAAAGAATACATCATATTTTTACTGAAGTCTGTTTTGGAGTCTCCAGTTTTTTACATAGTTTAATATGAGTCTGAAGCTAGACTTACGCTTACCAAAGCCTGTGTGCCAAGGTTATTTTTCTATTCTTCCCCTGTAATTTTGGCTTGCTCTAAAAGAGAAGGAAAAAAAAAGCCTGTGGAATAAGGCTAAGCTTAGCAGTGCTCATATCATGAATTAGTATCACCTTGCAATAGTGTCTGAGAAATTTGCTTCATCTTGGTTCCTGCCTGACCTCTAGACTAAAACTAGAGTCAGTTTAATTTCTATTTTGCCTTAAGCTGTTTTGGAGGATCTGCAGTACGTTTTTAAAGACAGGAAAACAGAGGAAGGAAGCCTGCAGGTCCCTAGTTGATTTCTGGAAGCTATTCCAGAGAATGACTGGTATATTCTTCTAGTTTAACAAGAAACTTCTTATATGTTGACAGATGTAGGGTTATGGTTCTGTTTAGCATGACAGGCATGGTAACCAAGGATATCTGTTTCCCTAATGTCCTGTTATTCTCAGATGAAGACTACTACTGTAAGTGCACAGTTTACAAGGCTTCTCTGACCTAGGATGACCATGCCAGGCATAAAGAATTGCTCAATTTTTGTAGTCCACGTCCTGGGAACACTTTTAAACTTTAGTACTAGTAAAGTAGAAAAGCAAGTGAATGGGCCTTCACTTACCTACAATAAACATCAGCGTGAGAAAATTGCCCTCTAATCCTGTAAATTTTTATACTGTTTATTTATACATATAAATTTACACACTAACTGTCCTTAAAATTGTTTTCTCTTAAGGTGAAGACCTTGTCTTTTTGGTTTATCTTGAAAGGTTCAGCCATCTGTTTTGAGAAATTATTTGCATTTTCTTTTGATGGAGTGGGTAGAGACGAACATTGTTGTGCTCTATTTGGGTCCTTTTTGAGGTTCTGAGTGCAAAGCATGGAAAGATAATTTTACTGAGGGATCCTCCAATAACTGAATCATAAATCAACAGCTTACGTTTTGCTTTTCCTCACATATTTATCTGCAATAGTGAAGCACAAATTTGGGATGCAGACTCCACTGAAGTTAACAGAACACCGCATGATAGTAGCTCTCAGGGAGATGACCCAAAAGAAAGCTTCTTTTCAGGCTGGAAGATATTTTATTGGTGTTTTGGTGTGTTCTTGTAAACACCTCAAAGCTATTAACATATGAGTAGAGCTGTGGTTCATGTTAAATTTCCTGGGAGCAAAGTTTGGAGCCATGAATGTAAATTCTTGCTTCTTTATCCTTCTGGACTCACAGAGACATTTTGTTCAACTGCAGTAAAAAGAAATAGCTTTCCTTTTCCTTTTTTTTTTTTATCCTGTCCATCTCTCTATTCTGTTTAAGAACCTAGGAAGGGGTTCATAGTTATGGATAAGGTCACGGGCTGGACAAGCCAAGGAGTTACATTTACTCAGGCTTTTGTAAAACTCATGGCCCTGTGGATGGAGGTTTATTCCTTAGTGAGTTGGGAATTCTCAATATAAACAGCAAATCTTGAAGACTTAGTTTCAGTATTGGGTCCTGCAGACAATACTAGTCTAGAACAAAGATTACAGAAAGAAAATAGGGCCTTTTTAATTTTCTTATTCTGGATGTTTGTTAGGGCTTACACCTTGAGCTGTGGGAAGTTGAAACAAAAACATCACGTTCCTGCATTCAAAAGGGCTCTGGGTGAGGAAAAAAGCAGATTCTGGAAAGGAAACAGTCCATATTTTAGTCCAGTCCATACAGTATTTTCCAGTTAAATTTATAATAAGGATTTTGGAGTACAGAAATTTAACAACTCTAGTACTGAGACCTCCTCCTATCAGGCCCACCATTAGAAGGAAGAAGGCTGGTTCCAGAAGAGAAAAATCTTTATTTTCTGTTGTCCAGGGAGCTGGTTCTCTGGCCAAATATTTATGAATAATTATGTCTTCAGTAAGAGAAAAGAGAAACTGTAGAGCTATATAGTCTACTGGTTGACAAAAGCCCTGTCAGTTTAGGTTGAGAGATTGCACTGAAGAGGAGAAAAATAAATCTGTGGTTTCTGTTCATCAGTTTTGTGGTGTGAAAAGAAGTCTCTGAGCTTGGTTTGGTATTCCAGGTATAGTTTGGAAAGACAGCAGCTGAAGAAGATTAGATTAGCACTGGATGATAACATAAAATGAGAGGAGAGCTTCATTCTGATATGATAGACCTTGGGGTGGCTGTTAATTCAGAGTAAGAATTTGTTCTAGAAGGAAATAATAATTTGCATATTTTTCTAGTTTTCATAGAGGTTTTTGGCTACAGTTAGGATTGGATTAAGGTAGGTCTAGAATCAGGAAATTCAAAAAAAATCAGTTTAACATTTGAGGCTTCAGAGTTCCCTGGACTGCACTGAGAACCGGTTTTAAGATCTAAGTGGTCTTCTCTAAACAGAAGTCCCCACTAACTGCGGACATAAAACTAGAGTTACAAGTTAGAGGGGTCTGTTTAGGATAGCAGCTGGTGGCAACAGTAAAAGTGGCTTACACTTCTCCGGTGCAAATAGTCTCTGGCTTGGCTGGAGGCTTTTAGCTACCCATTGTATTTAAGATTAGGACTGTGCATAGCAGGACCAAAGTTTAGGATCACATTTTTTCATCCTGCAAGAATCCAAAGGATTCTATTAAGTACTAGTCTCTATATCACTGTATGAGTTCATGGATTTTTGAGCCCTTGTAAGATTTAGGAAAAGTTCAGATGCACTTTTAATCACAGAAAATATGGGTTAAAACTTGCCTAAACTTATTTCTGAACATTATGTATTTATTTTATACATATATCTCCAGGTCACTAATTTCATTTTGTGGTTTCCAATATTTCACAGTTTCCAAGGTAAAAAGAATACAGGTTCTTTAACTTCAGGCTCTTGAGAAGATAATCCTTTCAAGATGAGTTAGTGGCATTGAAATATCAGATCAGATGAATAGGTTAGAAGACTTTAGTAATTAACAACATCTGTGTTTTGAAAAATGAAAAAAAAAAACAAAAAAAAACAAACAAAAAAAACCCCCAAACCCCTCTATTATTTTGTAGAAAAAAAGAAAAAATCAGACATGTAATATCTAGGGATATTACCATACATGAGATATAACCCATAAGATGTCTTTAAATGATCTCTTTCTTTTCTGTATTTTCATTAGCAATACTATATGTCACCTGTTCCATAAAATAGGCAACATTTTCATATTAAAAGAAGAAGTCAGCAAACTTAAGGAGCCAATTTAAAACAAATTCCAGCTGCAAACAGTCTATATTTATTACTGGCACAGTTTCATCCAACTCCTCAAACTGGCTCTTTAACACTATTCTTCTACATGAAAATTAAGCGCAGTGTACTTCAGATAATGATGCATCAACATTTGTGGTTTTTTTGTCTTGGAAAATTAAACCAAATTCTCAAGAGCAATACTGTGAAGGAGTACATTTTAAAACTACATTACTATTTTAAACTTTCTTGAAAAGTGTACTGCTGCAGAATATGAGTCCTTAAAGTGCATTCAACAAAAAAGGCCGAACGCTAAGATCACACTCCTAAGCATTTCTAATAAATAAATCTCTGGCACTTGCTCAGGCTTCTTATATCATCATTCTGGGAGTGATCAAGTTACTCAGCAGTCTCACTTTTATTAATCTTATATGCACTTTGTCTGCTGGAGTATTGTCATTTACAACTTGTCTTCATGTGGATTACAAAGGTAGAAAGAATGTGTCCCCGGCTACATTTCGTACCAGGTCATAAGTATATTCAGACAAGACTTTGTTTTTTTGTTGTTGTTGGTCTCACCTCTTAATACTATAAGAAAAAGAATCAAAGCTATAAAAAGCAAATAGGCATCGAAAAAGGCTCAGGAAGACTGAGATTCAAAAATCTGCTCATGTAGCTGTAGTCATTTAAATCACTCTAAATGCCAATGGATTGAAGCACATACATAAAATGTTAAAGGCAAATGCTACTGTTAAATAGACACAGATTCAGGCTGATATGTAGAATTATATAAAGGTTTCAAAATGAATTAGCTGCCTCTACTTTATGTTTCTCCTCTCACAGTCATCTGCATAGATTCATTGCTGCAGTAAGACATCAGCCGAGGTCTCACAATGCTGAAATATGGTATCTTTTACCATAGGAGAAACATAAATCTTGCAAAGAAGGGAGCATAAATCCTATTAACTAGAAAAGCCCCAAAGATTGCAAAGTATCCAGGTAATACCTATTTGCTCACAACTTCAAAGAACTGGAGTTTTTTCCCCTCTTCACTTTGTAGAAGTCCAAAAGCCAGAGTAGCTGTCTCTGGGAAGATCACTCCCTTGTTTAGGAAAACTGAAAGTAATCAACTCATAAAAAGGCTCATATGTCACTCCTCCTCCGGGCTTCCAGTATCATGCAGTTCTACAGTGAATAAAACATAATTCCTGCTGTCATACTCCAACTGTAACATAACTAGCATAAATAAATATTTCCCAGTGTCAATAGAAGCACCCCCAGCAATAATGACAATACGCTTCTCGTTTAGCTCTTCAGCATTGGGAAATCAAGCAGTAATCCAAAAGTTCAATCAAGGAGACTACAGCCATCCATCACAGCACTACAATGTCTTCGATGTAGAAATGATCTTAAATTAGAATCATAGAATCATAGAATGTTAGGGGTTGGAAGAGACCTCTGGAGATCATCGAGTCCAACCCCCCTGCCAAGCAGGAC
>JAVSBS010009677.1:48858-70738 GCA_033124195.1 Coracias cyanogaster
AGGCGGGTCACCTGATCATAGAAGGAGATCAGGTTGGTTAAACAGGACTTGCCCTTCATGAACCCACGTTGGCTGGGCCTGATCCCTCTGTTATCCTGCACTTGCCGTGTGATCACCTCCAAGATGAACTGTTCCATAACCTTTCCTGGGACCAAGGTCAGGCAGACAGGCCTGTAGTTCCCTGGATCATCCTTCCTGCCCTTCTTATAGATGGGTGTCACATATAGATGAACCATTGTTCTCATTATAGTTCAATTCCACTTCCAGAGCCTTATACCTATTATGCAAGGGCAACTGGGAAGGTGAGGTAGTCACAGAGGAGACACACCTGCTGCAACAGGCAGGAACTTGTCACTATTGCCCCCTATCCCTTCCAGTCACTCTGTTCAGCCAGGCAGAGAGATGACAGGGAATCCTCCGTATCACGCATCCTGTCTGCCTACTCACCTTGTCTCAGGGAAGGTAGGGTGTGATTCCAGTAGTCTACTCCTCTTGCACTCCCTGATGCTCCTCAACCTACTCACCTCCTCCCAGAATTCTGTCACGAAGCAGAGTTCCTCTACCCAGCACACCTCCTGCAGGTCTGTTCACTGCTGCCATCCAATATTGGCATAAGAGCAGGGCACACTCTGTAAGTCCTTATGTGTGTGGCTGCATGTTCCCATTGGAGCTCTGTCTGGGCAGCTGCATCAGTCATGGTAGGTGCAGAGCTGAGAGAGGCCATGGTTTTCTGCTGGGTGGACACCATTGCCACCTGGTCAAGCTCACAGGGCTTTAGTGGCCTTCCTGCATGCCCTTCTGTGCGAACTGGCACACAAACAGCCACACCACTCCCTGGCTGACACACCACACTCTGTTTGCCTGCTCTCATCATAGTGCTCCTGGTTGCTCATGCACCCTAAGGACATATTTTATATACATGGCAGTGGTCTCGGCCATTGTTGCTCCAGGCCCCACCTAGTTCCTGTCAGCTGCTGTGGAGTGAGCTGCAGGCTCCTGGCAACACTCTCAACTCCTCCTGAGGTTCCCTCCATTTGGGAAACCCCCTTGTGCACCATGCTGGAGCACTCTGCTGCAGATTGTACCAGCACCAGAGCTGCTTGGCTCCATGACTGACTGCTAGTTTTGGTTTCAGAGCAATAGCAGTCCTGATGGGAAGGAGATCATAGCTTTCTTCAGGAAATCATAAATAAACCTAAAGGGCATGTAGTTGCACTGTATGGTAGCCATGTGACAGAATAAAGAAAAAATGAAAGTAGTAGCATAGATAAGGTTAAACTGGCTTATATAAAAAATTATTTTAAAGAAAGAGTGGTATCAGGGAATATTTTTCTAAAACTCTTGAACCAGGTTTGCGTTCAGATGGAGACTTCATTTTATTGCTACAGAGAATAAAAGGTACCTCAAATTCAGTCAAGTCCAGATGTTTCCACATATTGTACTTGACAAGTTTCTTCAGCAGCAAGTTTTGGAGTCAAAAAATGCTAGGTCATCTTTGAGTTGGCAGTGAAGAGCTAATCATACAAAATATTACTGAAAGAAGTGATCACAGCTGCCTTAAATGACGTTTATATATATATATAAAATACATGTGTAACTGAAGTTTCCCATTTCAAAATCTTGAAGAGAAGAAATTACAGGAAGCTAATAGATGAAGTCTGGTCATCTGGAAAGCTCCTCTATGTTCATAACCTCTGAAACCAGTAGTATAAAACTATTTTTAACTTGTATTCCAAGCATTGTGAGAACCTTGTGTGGAAGTTCCTGTTCTAATAGAGTAAATTGGTTTCTCAGGTTATTAGAAGTCAATGGAGAGCTAACAAGCAAAGAAAAAGACTGATGGCTCACCAAAGAATGATGTAAAGACCTTACCATCCTTCAGAGCTCTCAGGAACTTCATCTCTGTAATTGAGTTTAAAAAAAGTCAATCAAGGAAAGTGAAATGGTAATTGTTCTCTGTTCTGCCTTGATATCCTCAGTCCTGAGAAGACTGTCTTTTATCCAGAAGAAGCTTCCACTAAAAGTCAAGAGCATTTGATCCTGGTTAGTGAAGTCTGATGAGATGAGTAAGACCATTTAAAACATTTCCCTGGATGTGGAGTATGGAGGTACAGGGCAGGTAGAGGGATGTGTTCTGCTTGCTACCCTGGTGTAAGCCATTCCTGTGAGTATATCACATGGTTGTGACTACTTCCCAGCCCTCCAAGAAGGCAAAAAATAAGTCTTTGTTCTACATATATGAAAGGTTCAGCTAGGATTGTTGCCAGTTAGGTTTTTATACCTGTAGTGTTTGCTCAGCAGACAGGATAATGCCTCTAGTATCAAAAGGCATCCTGAAAATCAAAGACTTTATGATCCCATATGCCCTTGTTTTGGACATCTAACTGTTGGTGTCTAAGTTAATTTTATTACTCCTTTGACTAAATAAACTAGGGCTACTTAAAAGACACTAGATGGAAAACTTTCTGTGGGGAAAATGCTAATGTTTCTTCTGATCATATCAGTGCTTTTTCCCTATAATTTAGAATTTATAGCTCAATAGATAGAGCAGGATTAAAAATGCTTGAACATTCCAAATGCGTTTCCACTTCTGCCAAATCAGCCGTGTTACAGTGGCAGATTAACTACTAGGAGCTCAGGAATGTGACTGTGTCAATTTTGTATATTAATCTGCATTGGTATTTATTTGTTTGTTTGCAATAACTTCTGCACCTCAGGTTGTGCCTCCGAAAAACCTTCATTCTCATAATGAAAAAATGACAAGAGACTAAAGAGGTAAAACTGTCTTTTTTATCCCATAATCAATTTGGTGTATACTTTAAGAATCTGCAGCCAATACTTTTGCAATGGGCATCAGTAGGAATTTCTCCCTCCCATATTTCTTTTCTCTTTTCACAGCACATCCTTTTTTTTTTTCTTTCTCCCCTTTGGTGATCATTTTATATGTGAATGGGCAGAAGTGGTAAGTCATATGCTGACCAAGTAAACTGCTCTCAGCACCATGGTCCTTATGCAGTGCCTGTCAGACTTGAGTGCCCTTCTTTGTCAGACTCTCTGTCTTTTGGTCCAATCTGAAATGAGTCACTTTCTCTGGTGGACCTTAAGAACATGAACCAAAAGCAGAAGTCACCCAAACATTTGATTTACGGCATTTGCAACTGTTCTGCAAGAGTTTCCATGAAAGTGCAACAATCCCAAAAGAATCTGGGAAACGAGCTGTAAGGCAATTAAATTTTCATGTAGAGAAGTGAGAGTTGTCTTTTGTGACAATTGGCTTGTTTTACCATCTGCATAACACTAATTGAAAAGGTACATACTGACATACGACTTGCAAACATTTACTAATTATGTATTTACATTAAGCAGTTTTGCATACTGTAAAATAACAAGCAAGAATACATGGTTTTCTAACACCTACTTTAAAATCATGCTATTTGTGACAAAAACAACACTGACAGCTCTTTGTGCCATCGAAATCAACAACTGGGTTACATAACCTTATTCTCTGTGATATGCAAATTCCTTGGCTTGAGGAACATGCATTGCAAAAGAAGTTGTGCTGGTATTAGCCTGGTCTGAATAGAAGGCTAGATAATAGCAGAGAGATCAGCTCTGTTCTCTATATTCAAGTTTGGGGATCAGAGAAAAAGGATGCAAGTCATTAATCACATCATTGTGGGGTTTTTCATTGTTTCACAAGGAAACATCAAGCTGCACGGCTGGCAGACTTACCCTTTCTGTCAGTTAGAAAATGATAAAAGTGTTTCTTAAAATAATCTTTGTCTAATACTGTAACTTTCACGCGCAATATAAAATTGCCAAGTCTCTACCATACTTCAAAGAATATGATTAGTGATGAATGCACTCCTTTTTTTTTTTGCTCTCATTTTGCTGAAACACTTGAAAATGGTAAATCTACTCAATGCTTGTAGTACTTGGCTTTTTTTTTTTTACTTTGTGAGCTGTTAGGGTTGTTTAATCATCTAGTTAAAGGCAGCAATCATTTGCCTAAACCAGGAAATAATTCAAGTAATAAGATATGCAAAACAGACGCATGCACACAAGAAAAAATCCCCTTCATTCCCATAAGACTTGCTTTCTGAATTGGCAAAAAATAATGAATCTTTATGTCTGTGATGATAAAGCAGGACTCCTCACTCCCAGTATCTCCATCTTCAGTTAGATTGCTTGCAGATCCACTGAAATTAGATGTCAGTGTAAATTATGGTGTAGGCAGAGTTGCTAGCCAAGGCTATGAAGGGTAGACACATAAAAATAAGGTGCTATTGAAGGTAATTGCTTCTGATCTTAATGTTCTTAAGTGACAAAATTGGTGCTGATGTGGCATTTGCATCAGAGGCTACCTTTTAATTGACACTGACTAGATCGAGGGCTTACCTTTTTCCTAGAGGTTTTATTTTTTTCTGCTTAATTCCTAAAATCCACCTTGTAAAAGAGTGGCAGACTGCAGAACACAATTCAGCTTAGCAGGAAAAGGATATTTACTTTTTTCACAGGATTCAAGGAAAAAGTGTGTGTGTGTGCACACATGCACCTCACAATGTGCACATCTATCTGCATGCATGTGTGTGTGCGTGCATGTTTTATACAGTGAGGGGAAAAGAGCAATTTTATACTCAGAAGCAAAACAGATGTTTATAAATGTTAAATCTGAAGAAATGATTGCTAGACTTACAATGGCAATGCCAACCTCTCAGACAAGCCATTGGCTAGTGTAGTGCACCACTGGATTTAGTTCCCCAGACTCCCCATGTCATCTGTACATATAAACTCTAATAATACTTTGAAGCCATCAAGTGAAAAAGCTACAACCTGAGATAGCTAGGAGGAAATTCCAGGAAAAAGGGGCAAAAGCTAAGCTTCATATATTTAATGCTTTTAAGTGTGTTAAGCCAGAAAGATGGAGATACCAGGCTTTTCAGTTTTCCAGCTAAACCTTTCTCAGAAGGGTTCTTCTAATGGAGTGATGTTTTCAAAATGCAGAAGGTACATATCTACCCCTTGATAAGCTTCCTTTAGCCACTTCTGAAAGATCTGTGTGGTGTCCTGGTTGTTTGCCACAGACATGCACATGCCCTTGCTAATATAATCAGTTCATTTAACACTGAATTAAAATTACGTCTTGGGAAAAAGAGAGTAGGGTAGAGAAACAGCTGTGGATGTGAGATGCAGAAGCAGAGACCAGCCATCATGTCTCACCACCTTGTGCCCTCCTGCAAACTCACAACAGTGTTTCTGATCATCCTTCATCACGTCCTTTCAAAGGAGGCAGCACTGAGGTAGAATTAATCACAGTTTATTTTACCCATCTAAAGGGTATCTGGACTAAGTTGCCTGAGAGCTCTTTGAACTCAGTGGAGGGAGACAAACACTTCCCAATGACCACTGATTTCTGGAGGTGACAGCTATCTCAAACTGGATACAAAACTTGTTTGCAATAATAATTACTTTACTGGAATTGACAGGCCATTCTCTGCTATGTTTCCTCCAATGGAAAACAGATACATAGCACTCTTCAGTTGTACAACCATATTTCTGTTCATTACCTAAAGGAAAAAGCATTATTTTACTATTACTTTTTTACTAACGCACGCAAAGCAAGGGGACAAAGTAGCCCTTTTGGAGGACTCCTCCAGGAGTTCCCTTTCAGCAAAATAATTCCCCAGAGACAGAGCTGGCTGTCTTTATACTCTCTACACAGAATTTAGATTGAGAGAAACCATGATTGTTCTCTGAATGCCCCTCTGAAGAAGTCCATATCTAGAATAGTTTGGAGACTAACTGCCTAAATTCAACCACTGCTCTCCTGAAAGTGGCTCAACCCAGGTCTGACTATTAAAAAATTGGACCCATGAACCTGGCTCACTCCTGCCACCACAGCCGCATCTCCCTAGGAGCCACCCCATCTCCTCAACTCCACAGGCATCTTCTCTCTCCTCACATTCAAGCCAGCTCCCAGGAGCATCCTGCTCCCCAAGAGACAACTGCAGTCACAGCCCCTAGCTTTGTGTTCCCACCCCATAGCCAACAGATATTCAGCAGAGTTCAGTGTTAGGCACCTGAGACAACTCTCTGACAGTACGTGTCAGACACCCCCAGTGCCTTTGTCATCCCCGTACAGCTATATATTTCATGAAGGCTCTGGTGGCATTACTCATAGGGAGGCTGATGATAACATTCATATGTGCTGGTGAGGAAGAGGCAGTACTGTCTGGATTAAAAAGAAAACTACAGCAAAGATTTGGGAACTTTCTGAACCATCATAAACATGAGTAACATGAAGGGAATCAGAAAGCTGCTCCAGTGATCACAGTTACTCCTGGCCCAGTCAGGACTTTATAATCTTATACTGATTCTGTATATATATCCTGGAGAATTATTGTTAAATTACATCTATTTGGGGTATGTTAACACACTTGATTTACCACACTTTTTTCTACAACTTCTTTTTCCCTTCAAAGAAACAAATAATAACATTTCCAAAACATAACATTTAGGAGCATAAACTGAGGAACTGCCAACACTTACACAATTTCTCTTAAGGCTTTGCTGAGACAAAAAAAAAATGCAGCTATCTTTATTTCTACTTTCACATCTTCTGTGGTCATGCATTCTCACTGATATGCTCACATAATAATTGACTAGCAGAAAATTTACAGGACTCTAGCACTCATGTGTATTATAGAAAATCTATACAAACTCCATTCTGGGAAGGGATGTTATGATCATGTAATTCAAGAACAGAAAAAGAAAACTGAGACCTCTGCATTTCAGTCACAGAAACTAATTTAACCCCCCTTTAACTATGAATCCAAATTACCAAGTTCACTATTTAAAAACACTTACACAAGGTAAAACTAAGATAATTCACTTACAAACTCTGCATGCATGCATTGTTTTCTCAGATCTGTGGTAGATATATGGTAAAGTTATTAACAACAAAAGTGATTCCATTTTCCTTTAGACTTTTTAAGACTCAAGTAGTGTAATTTCCCTTAATGTACTTGGGTACAGATGTCAGATACAGTTGGAGCCAAACTCATCTATCCTTGTCTTATCCTTAGACATCCTATATCACTTCCATCTTTCAACTTTCCCTCTCCCACCCTCCCCCTAACAGTTTATTCACGAGGTATAACAAGCACATTTTCATTTTAAAAACTGAAAACTAAGTGATATAAAAGGCACAGTGAAAAGCTATTTCTACAGATTATACAAAGCCCTTGACGACAGCTAATCAGTTAGTGTTCAGACACTGCTACTTAGCACAACCAGTGTATTGGTTTTCTTGATAGCTTCCCCTCCACTCCCTCCATGTGATTGTTCTCTTTTACTGTTGTGCCTTGTCATATGTCAAGATCATAAGCTCTTTACAGCAGTGATGGTTTTATTATGCACATGGATGGTGCCTAGAATAATAGGGTCTTGAACCCTATTTGGGATCCTTAGATGTTACTGCAATAAAGGACAATTATTATTATAATAAAATGAATTGGGTTGAGAATGGCTGGCATTGTATAAATTCACGGAGGCAGTTAGAAAGAAAGACCCTTTTCCACTGTCAGAATCAAAAGGTTTGTTCAGCCATTTTTTAAAATCGATGCCTTGCTTATTTCCCCTTCATAATACATAGATATAAGCTACTTACTTGTTTGTATTCTGAAAACAAAGCTGCTGATAGCTAAAGGTGGAAACACCACATCTGGATGTGGCTAACAGATAAGCCGGGAGAGTACGTGATTTCCCATATTAATTTTATTTTTATGTATTCTGAGTTGTTCTATTATGTCTCTGAAAGACAAAGAAAAATGCAACCACCATAGTATTACACTTTCTCTCTTTCCATTTCACATTTAAATAATATATTTCCTTTAAGTGCCTTAGCTGTTATAGAAGCATGTCCTGATAAAACTATTAGGAAAGAAAATACAAAAAAGCTGCAAGGTTACCTTCAAAGCCACCATAAAAATCACAACAAAGGAATTAGAATTTAAAACATCAAAGTATCCAAAGTACTGTAATCGCTGAAAAGGAGGGTATGGGGGAAGGAGGGAGGGCTTGCATTTCCTATTTTATTATATTTTTGTGACTTAAAGATCCATGTACTCCAGCAATAACCTAAGAATAAAGCAACTGTATATTAAAATACACAAACAAATGTAAACAGGACATGTCATTTTTATTTCTCTCTGTCTTTCAGCCATTCTTTCAATTAGCATGACATTCAGTGTTCATCTAAAGTCAGAAGATCCTGTGCACCCCTCCATTCTTTCTCGGCTATTGTGATTTGCCTCTGTTTTCTTTTTTAAAGTAGAGCATGCAATTTGCTACCTAAGGTGATTCAAGCGCAGTGTGGAAGACTGAACACTCAGTGACCTTAGCTCAGTGCCCTCTCACTGCTACGAATAATGCAGTTCCTTCCAATTGTCACAAGAAGGCAATCACATTAAAATCTTAATCTTGCTCAAAAACTCTCCCTGGATAAAAGCATATAATTTGTACACTCCAATATCTAGCTGTCAGACATGGATTTATTAGCTTCACCTAGGACCACTTCCCTGTTCTGCTGTTTCTGTATCTTGCTTTAGTGATTAGAATTATTTTCATCATCTGCTTCTATTTTCAGCTTCAAAACTCCTGTCTGACATTTATCTAAAAAGCAGGATTCTGGCAAGAAAATGTATCTGGAGCCAGAACTCAGTTTCCTTTGGGAACTCCACCTCCAAAACATGATTTTTTTCCCCTGCCTACAGCATTTCAATTATATTAAACTCTCAAAAGCACTGCTGTAATGGCTGTAAAAGTATTTTCCTGGTGAAAAGGGATAAATAAACATGCATAAAAAACAACTTCCATGTTTTTCAGGCAGTGGGAAGCCTTCAAAATCTCAGCTGCTAGCAAAATTTAATTCTCACTGGAGTGCAAGTTTCATGACAGTATGTAACGCTCACCAGTGAGAAGTTCGTCTGCCCTATATTTTGGACTTCTTTTGTTTTGTCTATACAAAGTACTCACAAACCACAGGCCTGACTTAAAATCTCTCCCCTCATTTTGGACTTACTTTATTTCTTTTTAATTGGCCACAATTTGGCATTCATCTTCACAATCACAGTAGTTAGAAACTTGTTAAGTAACAGCTACAGTCCTAGTTTCCAGAATGTGGTACTACAAGCAAAGCGTAAAATGTCAAAAGCCGTGAAATAAAATCTACAGTTTTAGATTAAAATAGTCTAGAGGAAATTCAGAGGGTCATCTAGCTTATCCTATGCCATGGCAACATCGGCTTCAGTGATGTTCTATCTCATAGATTTTTGTCTCATCAGTTCTCAAAGATTTCCAGCTCTGCAGATCCATATGCTCCCCAGAAAAGCTATTGCAGTGCTTCACTGTTTCTATCATTAGAAAGGGTTTTCTTAAATCCAGCCTGAATTTTCCCTGATACAAGCTCATTGCTCTTCTCTCATCCACCAAGATTATTCTCTCCCTCTTCACAGCAGCCTTGAACTTATTTCACCGTAGCAGAGACACTTTTCTTTTATGGACTACCCATGAATCACTGCACTCAAGATTAGGCCTTATAGATTGAGGCTGCTTTTGTGATGCCAAACTGTAGCATTTTCTGCTGGTTACCTTGCCTTCCAATGACCCACTAAATCCCAGATTTCCACCGTAATACATCTTTACTAAAAAGGCTTTGTACTAACATTAAACCACCAGCAGCATAAAACCAGTTCCCTTCCCTCTTGCTTCATAAGTTACTGTTGGGGGTGAAGGGGGCATTTCTGCAGAAGGAATTTAAGGAAAAGAATCTACCAGTAACATCCCATTTGCAGCCTAAAGAGCACTGGTGGCTTTCAATCCTTGTTAAAGGCATATAATGCATCAATTATGTTATGAAGAATGTCCTCCCTGATCACTCCACCACAAATTTTAAAGTAAAGCATTGAACCGACACAGTAAGAATGGAAAATTGCCTCCCTGCAGCCAAGGGGGCTCTGTGCCTCCTCATTGCCTGCCCCAAAACGTGCGAGGAACCCCACAAAATATGCTATTACCCAGTAATCAACAAGGCTGTGGGAGAGCAGAAGAGGAGCATGATCTCACATGCAGGACGAGGGCAGAGGAGCTAGAAGTTAGTTTTCCTCTCCAATAAAACTTTGATTTCCTGGAGCAGATCACAGACACTTGTAGCTTGCTTTAATAGGAAATGATATTATATTTTCTGGGGAAAGGGACAGAGATCATAAGCACCATTCTGTTCTCATCAGTGTTTGTTTGGGATGAGAATTTCGCATTCAAGTTCAAGCTGAGGTTCAGTGGCAAGACCCTTACCTGACAGGTCAGGACACAGGGACAGGCTATCGCCGTGACAAGAACTTTCTTATTTTAAAAAGCAGTGAAGCTCATATCCAGCCCAAATCTTCCTTTGCCCAAGCTGTACTATGCATATACCATGCTTACAACTACGTGTGCTTACAACTACGTGTGCTTACAACTACGTGTGCTTACAACTACATGTGCTGTGAGGTTACCAGGAATTTTTTTTTTCAGTCAACTCAACACTCTTCAGCAGAATAAGCATAGCTGAGTTTTACTCCAAAACTACAGGCAAAGGAAATAATTTTGTTCTTTTCACAGTGTGTGGAGGAAGGAGGGCAGCAAAATTTGATTTTGCAGTGAAGACGGAGATAGTACTGTAGGGGAGAAGAGAGTCAGAGAGGTGGTTGAAAAACAGCCCTAGGACTAGAGGATGGGGATCAAGAAGGCCCAAGAAGGTCTTTGAGAAGCAACAGATTTTGGGTACCATGGATGTGGGCAGACATCTTTATCTTTCCATTGCTAGCCTGTATCTCACTAGCTAGGCTTACTTCAGGCTCTGGGATGCCCTTTCCCAGCTTTACAAGTCTATTGGGAGCCCCATCAGCCCAGGCTATGGGATCTCCACTCCCTCCTCTAGGAACCAGTGTTGACCTTGCACCAGTGCCCTCACTTCTCAGGCTACCTCCCGCACCATCTATTCTTAAGAAAATAATATAAGTCAATCTAGAAACATGATATTCTGCAAGGGCCAAAATGAGGTCTGTGTGCCATGTTAGTTCCTTTCCAGCATATACTATAGAGGTTAAGAAGACTTAGGTATATCAGGCCTTGTGCTGACCCACTCTTCTGGCATATACATGACCCATAATACTGCTAAGACTGGCACTTCTTCATAGGTGCACCAATGGGTCACCTGCTGTGGCTTTGCCACTACTCAGTGAATGCAACATGTACACTCCCATGGGGTGAAGACACAGCTGCCCTCATGTATTTGACATACTTTGATCTAAAGAGTAATCAACCAAAAACTCCCACAAGTAGATGCCATTAAAACTTATGCTTTGGGACAACACAGGGAAGTGCGTGCAACCATAGGAGATTTAGAATTGATTGCTGGGTAAGGTAGACACAACTAATCTATCGCACCTGGCTTAAAGACTCTTATTTTTGGTAGTATGGATGTAGTTTTGGACACTGAGCTGGGGGAATAGCCAGCCACGTGAACAGAAAAGAGTGTGACAAGTTTAAACAATGTAAGCCTTAACATCAGCCTGGTCTTTGCCTCCCATAACGCAGGCACACACCATAAGGCTTCTCATTAATTCCACTCGTTCTCAATCAGGCCACAGCAGTCTTGAGTTATGTAACGTAACTTTTATCTGCTTTAAGTGTTGTTTTATAGTGCTGGCAATACTCAGCAGTATTAATTGCCACGATTTCCTAGGTTTTGATGTTGGTTTTGTCTCTTTTTTTCTGTCTAGCATTAGGTTGTTTCATTTTCTTTAACTGTCTATTGTTTGCCCTAAGTGAGAGAGCTTTTAAACTGGTAAGGAAATGTTCTGCATCTCTAGAACTCTTCTCTAGTGGAAACTAAAAGGTTAGTAAGCCTGAAGATTGTCAACTCAGGAAAAGCTTTTACTCCCTTACACTAAATGGCAGCAGAGAAGCTATGCTATGCTGGAAAAATGTCTTTGAAGTTGACATAAGGTTATAAGCCATACTTCAGATAAGAAGAAAAAGCAGATTCTAGACCCACTGGTTCACCTGCGAAGTGTCAGTCTGAGCAGTGTTTTGGGGCACCTATATGGCACTGGCCTTGGGTCAGAAGAGGGCCTGGTTCACCTAAGTCGATCTTAACCTCTATTTTACCTGCTTAATGGAACTAACATGGCACACAGTCCTCATTTTGGCACTTGCAGGAAAAACACATTTCTAGGTTGGCTTAGATTAGTTTTTTCCCACAGCCCCACTAATTTGAACCTTTTAATGGAAATTTGATTTCTCTCTTATCTTTGTTTTTTGTTTGTTTTGGTTTCAAGCTCATTAATTTATGGCAATTTCTTAAGTCTTGAATGCAGACTTTGTACTGCATACAGAGTGGTTAACGATATCCACTAAAGCAGTTATCATCCATCAATACCATTTAGCAAAGTCTTCCTTTCCTTTTCTCACAGAAAACCCACATTTGTAACAATTCATTGGTGCTCCTTCAGCAGCAAGAAAATTGGTACAAACAGACAGTATTCTCTGCAGGTCTACACCGATTAGGCAAAAATGAGTAAAGAAGACAGTAAGTTAATAGTACAGCTAAGAACTTCAGGAGTAACAGGAGCATTAATCTATTTTCTTTTTTATTTTATTACATTAACATCTCAACATAAATCTCCCAGGACAAGACATTATAAATTGTTTTTTGAAGGCAGTTTTATCTCAAGGCTAAAGGCATGAAAGCTTAATATTCCTTACTTAGCAGTGATAAGGATTATAAACAACACTGATGCTGCCTGTACCCTTCCACTCTTCTCCATATACACAGAAATAGTAATCTATGAGTACTTTCCTCTCCTCTCAGAACTGAGGAGAAGATTACTCCAAAAGGTACAAAAAAAAAGGAGCTGTGTGAAGTATTTTAATTCAAATTAAAGATTTAGCTTAAAGTTAATCACAAGTAGGACTGCCACAATTCTTCACAGTGACGTGCTACACTAGAAGGTAAAATGACTGTCTGATACAAAAAAAAATGGAGAATTTGAGGGTGGAAATCAGGCTAAATTCCAGTTATAATTTTGTTTCTGATAGACAATGCACTCTTCTGAATGTATTTATTAATGTTTTTAAAAGCATTTTATGCTGAAGTTAAAGGAATTTAAAAAGCTTAAATTTTAATGCATTATTCTATTCTTCCTGTCAATGGAAAATGTATTGCTAGGTCTACCTGCATCAGGTTGATAAAAAAGCACAAGCACACATCTTGTAAGAGGTATCTAAACTTGCATATGCCATAGCTGGATAAATAAGAATATGGTACATAGATCTGGCTATTCTTCTAGTTCAATAAATATTCTTTTAAAATTATGTTGAATAGAGTTACATTATCATTTGAATATCCAATGGTATTGAATGCCAGTATTCATATTGCTTTCAGGAAGAGCACTGAACTCCTGAGAAGAGGTAGGCACCCCTTGAAGTTGAAATAAGGAGCTACATCAAAAAGAATCATGGGCCTAAAATCACTGTTAGAGTTTTTGTGTTTTGCATTGTGACTCTGTAACATTTTTCCTCATGCACATGTATTCTGTCAGAAATTAACTTCTCCAGAGACATCTGAAAAAAAATTTTAAGCTATGATTGTTTCATACCTTCTAGTCTTTGTTACCTTTGAGAATTCTGTTTTATTGTGTATCTATCTGTGTAAAAAACTACCAAGTGACAGAGCAGGGCAAAGCAATGTCTACCACTTCACTGATCTCTAGGGAACCTCAATAAAAATAGTGGCTTCTATGGGACACAGCATTCACTGTGTTGTGTTTCTTATTTTGTTTTTCTCTCATTTATATAAATCCTAAGTATCAAATGTAGCAGATGCCCCTCAGGGGTCCTTACACCCACACAGGACTTGGAATAACATTCATAACATTTGGAGATATTAAAGGTATTAAAATAATAAAAACACACAAAAATATGTATCAGTAGCTTAGTTTTCTGAAACGTAGAGATAACCCTTGTCTAGGCTTCCCTATATATCTATTGGAAGCTTAGTTTTTCAGCCAAGCAATCAAATAAACCCAAAACAATTTTTGGAAGCACATCACATCAAAGATCAGAGTACCTATGAATTCACACCATGGGAAGAATCAAATCCTTCCCACCCACACACCCTGCTATACAAAGGATGGGAAGCAGCTGGGTGAGGCTTTCCAGAACAGTGGAGAGAGATGTTGCCATGAGATGACCTCCTGATGAGCAGCTGTGTAGGAAGGTGTTTGATGTAGGACTACCATGTTTGTTGAAATGAGACTACACCACAGTCATTGCTGGGCTGTGTAGGAACAAGTCAGCACTGAAATCTGGTTAGGCCAAGCAGCCAAATTATTGGAAGGGTTTTGGAGCCTTCACAGTTCTACACAGGCATCTGCATCTGGGCTAGCTATTCTAAAGCTAATCTGGGTGAGTTTACCTGTTTCATTTTTGGCTATAGTATAGATAATCTCTTCAGATGTGTTTTGGAGAATAGACTGAATTTCTAGGCCTTGGAAGAGGACACACATGGATATTGAGTATCCATGCATTAAAGAGCCAAGATAGATCAATATTAAAATCTCATTTCTTCCTTTGTCTCTCCTGCCCTTTTCGTCACAGGTTTTTCTGAAAGTTCTCTCAAGAGAGTCTTAAACCTGTCACCTCTGTTACTGAGTTACTCACAGAAAAACTGCCTATGATCCCTTTCCTTGGCATGGGACCATTTCGGCTAGAAATGCTGGTATCTCACCTACTGCAGAACAAAAAGAACTCTGTCTCTTGCCAGTGCCAAAATCCTTACTCCAGGCATTGCCCATCTCAGTAAAAATCTCTATGCTGCATTTAGGGCTTTAACTAAGTCTGCTTTTTCATGCACCAGCTTGGTAGGCTCTCCTAAGGCCCTTTCCAGACCTTTTCTTTGTGGTCACTTTCCAAGTATGCCTGAGAAACATGCACAGACTTTTTTTTCTTGAGGACTTCAGCTCCTGTTTCTTTCAGGACCATTCTATAAGTAGAGAGGCCTCCAATTATGTACATACTGGTTAAATGAGAAAATGGCAGCAGATGGTGCTCAAGAATATGCAGCAGTGTTCTTGTACATATTAAATGGCTTCTATCCTACAGTTTTATGTTCAGCCTTCAGTCTCAAGAATCATGCCCTGCTACTATTTTGACTTTGGGCTGATCCAGAAAGAGACATATGCAGTATATGCTCTCTGAAAGGGTTCCTCTTATGCCTTTGGAGTAAACTTACTAGTAATTATTAATCTGAAAACTCTTTGAGGTTGAATACTATTATCTTCTTTGTGCAGAGAGGGACGCTGAGGTTCGTAGAGTTTGAATGAACGCAAAGTCAGCAGTTCCTGTCTCTACGTCAAAGAGGCACTCCTGGCTTCCTACAAATTCATAATTGCATTAAATATCATACCAAGTAGATGTAAATATTCTGAAGGGCATAATCTGGCAAAGAGCAGGAGATATCCAGTTTTTCCTCATGACATCCCTCACACATGTAAAGACTTGAGTATATGACTACATAGGCTGTTGTCTTTTGAAAGTAATAAAAGTCAGCCACTGAGAAAATATACTAACATCCATCAAAGGCAAAGCTGTTCACGTTCTGTGAAGCTCACCATGAGCTGCAGTACACAATGAAGAAAAACTTACCCGGCAGAACTCATGAACCATATAATTTAGCATGTGAAAGCTGCAAGTGCCAGATTTTTTAAAAAATGGCATTTCACAGAGAAAGTGTGAGTTTGCACACTTCTTAGAAAGAAAAAATGAAGTCACAGAAACTAATAGCATCAGTCAGGCTAAAAATCTGGGAAGGGCAAATATGTCATGCAGTAAATTATCTGACTTCTTTTGTCTATGCAGTGGCATTTAAAGCCAACATAGTCTGCAGTTCTAGACCATTTTAGACATTAAAAAAAAACAGTGGAAAAAGTAACTCAGTCAAACAAAAAAACCCATGATGATTGCCTGGCTTTAGTGATTTATCACATGTGGTTGTTGGATACTACCTTTGTACTATGCTTGAAGCATCAGCTCATGTATTTCCAGGCTGCAGAATTCCTTGTACAGTCAAAAGCTGGAAATCTTAGAAGACAAGGACCAACAATGAGTGACTCCACAGCAGTCTAAAAGAGCTTGTCTAAAAGTATTAGGAAGAGAGCAGAAAAGCCACAACTCCTGCATATTAAATTCCAGAATTTATAAGAAATTATTCCTTTGGATATCAGTGATAAGGCACAGCTACTCTACAACAATCTTGATAAACAAAATAGATGGACATGTCCCTGTGGATGCCTGGCCCCCTATAGAGTACTGCAGACTCATTTAACCAAATGGTTGGTCCTTGTCAGTACCAACCTTACAGGAGCTCTCATGTCTTTAGTTCAGTCTTTTTCCAATATTAATCGTATAATTAATATATAATTATATAATTAAATAAATAATTATTCCAATTTTCACAATGATAAAGTTGCATGAAGATCTTCAACAGCATTTTCTTTTTATTAGCTTTCCAATCAGGGAGCTGGTGACAGCAAGAGACAAGGAGCTGCTGATGTTCCTAAATTCTACAATCACTGTAATGCAAAATCCTGGAGGAATTACTCTGGTGTTGTGTTTTATAGAACTACTTTTTACACTCTAAGCCAGAATGGTGAACCAGATCAAGCCATAAAAACAAGACTTTTGACTTTGCATATGCCAAATGGTATAAATGACAGCTGTCTTCTTTAGTGCAAGCTAAAATAGTTATACAGTTACTCTTTTTTGCATTAGCTGTTAACGGCCACAGAGGACATCCCAGCAAATTCTCATAGTACCTGAAATCTCCAAAAATGCATCTTCATCAGTATTTCCCTACAACCACCTGGGAAATCAAATAAGATATTGGACAAGTTGTGTTTCCCTTTTGAATCCCTTCTGTACTGTGGTCTCCTGCACTCACAGAATGTGGTAAACTGCTTCATGTTAAGCAATTTTATAGGCATTGATAAAACCACATCTGCATTTACAAAAAGCAAGTCTCAGTGGCCTTAATAGGAGAGCCTTCTCTTTCAGCCATTCCTCACACCACAGAAAGGAAGCCATCTGGGCTACCACAGCCAAACAAATCATTTGATCTACTGGATGAGCAAGTTCAAAGGAAAAACCAGAATCAGCACAATGTACAGTCTCAACAGTGCAGTTTCTCAGTACAGAGAACAACTTTTGATTTTAAAAATGTAAATTTTCTGCACACTTGTAGAAATAAAATTATCATTTATTCCACATCAAAATTAGCTATTAATAATTTTAATGGCATAATTTACATGTTTCACTAGTGTTCCATGTGTGTACGGTTATAATCACTTAAGAACCACTGCTAGTATGTATTGTTCTGCTGCCACATAACTATGAGATAACACAGATAGTAGCTACTTTTTCAGTTGTGCCATAAGCTGATGTCTAGCAAGAGCAGGTGCCATCTCCTAAACGCTTGTATTTTGCACACACAGAACTCAGGTGCTTTGGATCTACACAGGGAAGCTGACATTTCAGAGTGCCTCATAGATTCATGCAAAACAAACATAAATTGCCTCCTGTTTTTTATGCAGTTAAGCTGGAATCCAAGCATATAAGAGGTACTGCACCAGCAAATGATCCTCAAGCTTTCTGTTCTCCCAAGGATAATCTCAGTTTATCTGCTTGTGTGCTGACTAACCACAATGAACATATGGTGAGCAGAAGATGGCTTTGAATAAAACCATTCTATGCTTTGTAGCCACTTAGCACTCTCTGGGCCACATTCTCTTGACTGTCAACATGATTCCCACCACCATGTACAGAATCTGAGGAAAGTCCATCTTTGTATGCACCGGATGTAACAGCACAGGCAACAAAGAATAGTAAGCAAAATAGGAGTAGTAAAGAAGCTTTGTGTATGTCTCCTATTGTTTCTGGGTGACAGGGCAGCCAAATTTCATCAAATGCATAAACCCTTGTGAAAAAGCCAGAAATACTCTTGGGGATGGATAGTCACAGCATCAGCAATTGAGAAGTTTCTTCAAAATTTAATTATTTAAAAACCCAAGAAATTATCCTTACAATTGTAGAATTAAAATTCTTAATTTAAAATCTGCCCTCCTACTAAAGATTAAATGAAACAGAAACAAAGATAAAAGATAAGCAGGAGAGTTGAGAGTGAAGCAAAAAGCCTGAAGGACAGCGAAAGCACATAGACATCCACCCAGTGCTGAAGAGGTGAGGAAAAGCGTATGATTCCATTAATATCAAAGTCATTAGAGTATGAGATAACTGTTTGTTACATTATCACAGAGAACAGCAGACAGTGAGTTATTGTATTCCCAGATACTACATTCCATACTTTTCTGATAAATTCAAATTAAATATACACCAAATGCATTGCTTAAGAGAAATAAGTCTATTTAAAATTTAAAATTATAGACACTCCTATGTGATTTGATTTGTGGCTTCCTTGTGCTTTTTACTCTGACAAAATATGTGTTAGAATGGCTTCTGGCAACTGAGATTCTCCCTTTGAGAAGACAATTTGACATACATGACTAACTAACTTTCTGTCCTCTGATGGCTGTGCAATCTCCTTTTTTTTTCTGCAAAAGTATTGCTAAAGTGGTATTCTAGTTCACAAAATTGAGAAAGTATTATAATAACCTAGTGAATATTCTCATATGAAGTTGAAGAAATGCAAACTAGAGCTCCTGATGATGCATTTTAACATTCTGAACTCCTAACTTCGTCCACTAGCAAAAATGTCTGTATTTTTCTCTTACATCAATGAATTTTTATAGCAGCAATATGGTAACTCCAGGTGGTGTGGTTATCATGAGATAATCACTCCCCTAGAGGATGCCTTTACATCCCAGATGTGATGATAACCAGGTCCCCTCTACTGCCTTATTGTATATGCTGATGGCAGCAGCTAGAAAGAATTGTTAAACATGAAGAGCATGCAGAATTAATCTGCACTGTCCATTTGTTAATTATAAAGGTAATGAACTCTGCCAGTGAGCACCATCTACACTTTTACATTGTCATCATAATTAAAAAGTTTTCGTATGTGGTTTTGTGTTGCAACAACATCCATCAAAGTCCAGTTCCTGACATGTGCAGCAGAAGCAATATGTTCCACATAGGTTATTTCTGGAATTGTATATTACTTACTGTAATAGAGCCCTGTCATGCTACCTCTATTGCACCAAATATACTTGCCATGGCTGCAGTGGCTTATTCCATTTCCTGGCTCAGACTCTCTGAAGCATGCATCAAATGAAATTGTTGCAAAAAAGAAGTTGAATTTATATAATATTCTGCAGAAGGTTTGGTAGTTTTTTTTTTTTTAATGCACTGCAAAGCAATTTTTATCTCTGTCCTGACCTCTGGATATCCATGAATATGCTGATATTAACAGGGAAACATTCCCTACAGAAGTGGGCCAGGGAAGGGCCACTAACAAGGATTCAACAGTAGTGGAAACAGTGTAAATTGATACTCCAAATGCAAAGCTAAAAAGAAGGGGTGGATGATGTCTTGGGGTACTCATGCATAAAGCACGTGGCACCAGGTAAGGCCACTGTAAAACAGTCTACAGTGTTTGCAGTTGCAGCTCACTCGAGCCACAGGCACCTTTCAGACAGCATTAAGATATGATCATCTACATCTCTTCTTCATTCTCACCTGCAATACACTTTCACAAGAAAGACACCTCAAAAGCTTTTCCACTGAAGTAGATTACAGAAACTCAGACTTTCAAAGAGTTAACTATCAATAAAACAAATACCAGGTGTGCAAGGGAAAAAAAAAAAAAAACCAAAAAAAACCCCACCACCAAACCCTCCTCCCTTACAAAACTACAACAGTAAAGAATGTATGTGGAAGGAGGGAAAGGAATGGCAAGTTTAATACCCATTTAACATCAATGTCCCACTTGTTTACTCTTTGTAAAAACGCAGATGAGATGTCTGCTCTTCATGTTTTAAAGTCTAGCAAATTATGCTTTTCAGCACCTTGCTGTTTGCAGAAGAAAAACAGGAGAAAAGTTGAAAAACAGCAGTGCCTTGACAATAACACCTTTCTTGCTTTTGATTTTCTATTCAGGTTCTGTAAGTGTCATAAAGTAGGAAACAGATAATGGGTCATCTTTGAGGTCAGCAAAAAGAAAAGACAGTCTAAGCAGGGAACATGACAGGAAAATGATAGTATCCCTAAATGACACTAAGTATGTATTGCAGATGGCGCATTGATTTTTGGTGTTCACAAGAGAAAATCCCTCATAACATTTGCAGAATTTGATTTCTTTCCCAGAATTTAACTAACTGTATAGAATTAACACACTGTCCCAGTGCATTGCAGAAATCATGCACAGTTACATTGCACAATATTCTATTACAAAAAAGGTTGGACTTTATGACCCTGGAGGTCCTTTCCAACCATAATGATTCTGTGAAAACCATTTAAATGAGGCTAATTTCAAAATATATAGCAGAATCTCTTTCTGGCCTGGTTTGTACCGTGGAATACCTATCAGAAATTAATATTGTCTCTTCATATGTCTCCACTTCTCTAGTTATAGCTTTGCACATGCTCTTTTTCTGTTGTACAGTTGTGCTTTTAAATAGTGGGGACTAGAATAAATATCTAGAATCGAGAAACATACGGCGTGCATGTATGAACCAATCCACTGGTTGCCAATGACAAAGGTGCTGCACACTCATTAGAGGATGTTACAAATGTGCAGTGGAGGATGGAGACTTCATTAAAGTAGGAGGAATGGCGGGAATGTATTCAATTGGGCTGTTGACAGCCAGGCCTGGCAATGCAGAAACACGTGGGAACTGAATAGAACCTCACCTGGAAAATTTGGTCCTGAGATAACACTAATGTTTCTAAAAAATAAATTGTATTTTCAAAAATGTAATTAAAATACATAACTACATACTCCCGGTGAATGAGAAACATACTGACTTTGAACACAACATGACTTTGGCCATGAAATAGGATCAGAATGCCAGGGGTTGGTTTGGTTTCTCAGGCAAGTGGGATAATGAACATGACTAAAACCAAAAGGCAAGTTAATGTCAAGATTACTGAATTCTCAGGCTAGGTCAGCTAGAAGGTGTCTTGGCTTTTTCCCAGAACCTGAGCCTAGCTGGCACACTGCTATATGTAGAAAAGGCTCTCTCCACCTTCAAAAGAGGGTAGTGGTTTCTGATTTGTAAGGCCTATTCTCAAAACTGTGCCCCAGAAGCAGTGCCAGATGGCCTCGGCCAACTAAGCTGTATAAATGACTTAATTCAATGTAAAAGGCTGAATTATCATGCCTGTCCCCCTTAATCAGCACCAATTGATTTCCTGGTAGGGAGTGAGTTACAGTATCATAGAATCATAGAACATTCTAGGCTGGAAGGCACCTCTAGAGGTCATCTGGTCCAACCTCCCTACTCAAGTAGGGACATCTGTACCTAGGTCAGAGCCCCATCAAGCCTGACCTTGAATGACTCCAGGGATGGGGCCTCCACCACCTCTCTAGGCGGCCCACTCCAGCGATCTATCACCCTCGTGTTAAAGAACATTTTTCCAATATCCAGCCTAAATCTATCCTTTCCTAGCTCAAAACCATTACTCCTTGTCCTATCAATACAAACCCTTGTGAATAGACCTTCCCCTGCCTTCCTGTATGCCCCGTTCAGGTACTGGAAGGTCACTATAAGGTCTCCCCAGAGCCTTCTCTTCTCCAGGCTGAACAGCCCCAACTCTCTCAGCCTGT
>JAVSBS010009677.1:70838-81694 GCA_033124195.1 Coracias cyanogaster
TTCCTATTTCCTCAGAAGCCCCTGGCTCATCTGTGTTAGGCTTTGCCTGTACTGCAGTTTCTATGTCATGCCTCAGGGCAACAGGATGAAGGCCCTTACTGTCACCCCTTCCCTCCAGCCCTGGTGTGTTATCCTGTCTCTTTAGACAGATAATCTCGATATTATTATTATCCCTATCCCTCTTCCCATCCATTTTAAAGCCCTGTCAATTAGCCCTGCAATCTCTTGAGCAAAGACTCTTTTTCCCCTTTGAGAGAGATGTCTCCCATTTAAGGTCAGCATTCCTGGTGCTGTGTAGGCCATCCCATTATCAAAAAACCCAAAATTGTTGTGGTGACACCAGCCCCAGAGCCATGTGTTTATAGACTGTATCCTCCTGTTCCTTCCAATGTCACTGCTTTCAACTGGAAGGAGGGATGAAAAAATAACCTGTGCTCCAGATTCTTTTACCAGCCTTCCTCAGGCTCTAAAGTCTCTCTTAATTGTCCTTGGATTATGTTCTACCGCTTCACCTCTGCCCACATGTAAAATTAGTAGTGCATAATAGTCTGAGGACCTCACTAAGTTAGGAAGCTTCATAGCGAAGTCCTTGTGCTCCAGGGAGACAGCAGACCTCTCTATGATGAGGGTCTGCATGGCATACTGCACCATCCATACCCTTTAGAGCAGAGACTCCTACAACTAAACCCTCCTTTTCTTCTTCTTGTGTGAGATGGTGATGTGGACAGTAGGCCTGTCTGACCCCACAGATGTAGCTTCCCCATTGTCCCCATTCTCATTTATCTGTTCTTCCTCTACCAGGGCCACATATCTGTTGCGCAGAGGCAGTTGGGGGTCTGAGGTGGTGTAAAAGTCAGTCAGAAGATCAGTATTGTCTCAACCTTGTCATCAGGAACATGGACAATAAGGTACCCTGAACAGTTAGGCTAACTTCTTGAACATGAGTCTGCAGCGGCCTTTGGTGAGACATGGTTGCTGATCTCTAGAGCAGAAAGTGGTTGCCATGGATGCAGCCTGCTCTGGCTAACAGAACATTCAAACCCTCCCAAAATAAGGAACAGGGTGCTATGAAGGTAGCACAGCTGGATCTCCATTATCAGGGACAAGGTAACCAACGACTGTTCTGATCCGGCCGATCATGTTTTCGGTGAAGGCAACCGTGCAGCCGCTATCAAGACGGATCGCAACCATGACTTGTCAGCAACGATGGCGAGATTATGAACTTCAGGCAAAATTCATTAGGAAAGCACATCTCCCAGTCTAACACCACCTGCCTCCAAGGCACACCACTCCTCAAACAGTGTCCCTGAGTGTTATCCTCACTCGGGAAAAGCAGAGGTACCTGAGACAGAGGAGGAGCAAGGTGTGTTGCTCAGCATAAAAGATGGCTCCTTAGCAACTCAACTTTCAAAGCTTCCCCACCAAGGATCACAACGATCATTAGGACCAGTGGGACACTGCCTGGATCCAGGACCATAGGGACGCCTTGGACCCACGGTGGTAACTGTCCTTCCTTTCCTCTCTTCACTTTCCTTTCACTCTCTTTACCTATTGCACACTGCTTTATTGGCAAACCTTTAAAGTTTCACTGTTTGATTGAAGCAAATCCCCTTGACGTGGTCACCTTAATTTTGCACTTCAAGATCACAACAAAAGAATCATCACGTGTCCACTGAGTGGACCACGACAGGTGGACAAGAGGGGATTTCACCTGCTGCCCCTACCATGGATTAGCTTCCTCTCATTCTCATCATTTGGGCTTCTGTCTATGACCTGATAGAGGCAGGACACTGAGGCACTTTGATCCTGGGTGCTCTTTGGCAGGTGCTCCCATTCTGCTTTCAAGGTGGGCAGAGCCTGGCTCCTCCAGCCTATCTCCTGCTCTGCCTTCCTCATGCTCCTCAGCCTTTCACCTTCTTCACGTAGTGAAGAAGTTCCCCTGGTGCTAGGAACCCTGTCTGCCTTCATCTAGCACTCAGCTACAGAATTGACCGCCGCCGCTGCTGCCCTGCTCCTTGCCGACTGAGCCACTGAGTGTCCTTTTAGAACTTTTTGTTCCTGGTAGACCTTATCACCTCCCGAGATCCCAGGTATTCGGTCTCCAACATAGGAAGAAAAAAAAAAAGATATTTGCCTTTATGGGATTAGGGATGTCTAAGCATTGTCTATTTTCTGGGCTTGCATCCTTATTGCATCCTCAAGTAACAGTTAACACACTATCTCCCAAGCAGTTTACGTTCTGTGTATAAGGTTCTTCAGTTTGTAACAGAAACAAATATACCCCCGAGTGCTGTAGACTATATAGCTTGGTATAGGGAGCAAGATATAGAGACAAAAGCTTCTCCTCCTTTTTTCATCCTTTGAACCCAAAAGATAGTGAAATAACAGTCCTTGCACCCAGCAGATCTCAAAATTATATCTTAGCAGCTTTCTTTCTATACAAATGTTTCTGCAATAGACTAAATCATAACAGCCTCATCCCCTCAACAGAAAGGCACAATTACAGGATATTTAAGTGGAGCTTTTCTATTTTCTCCAAAGATTTTTAAGTACACCCTCATTTATTTAGCCAAGAGGTACATATATACAACACCAAAAGCAGTGAACAGCACATCTGCTCTCCATTGAGATAATTGAGGAGTTCTGCACTTACAAATAATCCTTCCTTTAAAGGGGGAAGGGAAGGACTAAACAGATTGCTCATTAATTAGACAACCTCTTTATTTTGAGGGCTCCAACTCGCTATATTGCTACACATTTTATATTGAAAATGTTGCACTCTTATCCAAGACTTTTAGAAGTTTTGACCAGACTTGGGTGTACACTGAAACTTCATCTCTCTAGCAATTACACAAAAAAGGGCACTTGAAGCTCATGTAATGTTTTTTACTGAAAGCCTTAAGTTAAAATTGCATGAAATTTGCTTAAAATTGCTTTAACAATATTCTCCACATTTCTGCTTAAGATTTTTTTTTTAATTTCTAGGCAATCCTCTTTGTGTTACTACAGTTCAGTAGCCTGATTTTCAAGTGGTAAAAATTAAATATTTGAAAAAGAAGTTCTGTTGTCTGCCCATGTTAATAAACACCCTTTCCTTTCATCTAAACTGTTTGTGCTGCCAAAATACTGAATCTCAGTCTCAACTACTTATCTTAAACTTAAAATACTAGTTCTTTTGTGGGATAATTTTTAGTATTTTATAACTACATTTCAGTGGCTTTTTGGTTCACACAAAGGGAAAAATGCAAATCTGAAGTTTGACTAATTTAATTTATAAACAGCAGAACAGGATCTGCTTTAAAATCTTCTTAGCTTTTAATTTTTTTCTGCCATTTATCTCCTTGTTAGGTTGATACTGTTTTCAGGGGCAGACAATCTACCTGGGGATGAGATTTCTAAATACCACATCTTAGGAGATAAGACATTTTAGGAAGCAAGTATGGTCACATGCATAACATATTTCTAATGGTAATAGCATGAAAGTTATATAACAGACTACAATCTACTCTTAGGCATGCCATGGGACTGCGTCTGAAAAGCTCACAAATCTTTAGCTGAAGAGGGAAAAGTGAAAGGGGGAAAGTGAAAGAAAAGGAAAGGATGGAGGGAGAAAGAGATCATGGAAGGCAGGGAAAGAAAGAGAAAAAGATAAGGTGGGGGGAGAGGGGGAAAGGGATAAGGGAAGAGAGCGAAGAGTGCAATAAATAAAAGAAAAAGAAAGGAAGAAGAAAGAAAAGAGGGAATGAGGGAAGGAAGGGAAGAAGGAAGAGAGGGAAAGGGAAAAGGAAAGGCTGCCATTTCTAGAAGATAGTAGAATGACATCCTAGAAACATTACTGTATTTCAGTGGTGTAGAAAAGTACTTGCAGGTAATGGATGGCTTAAAAGGCCAATAAAATACCATAGAGTTTATGTCTGGACACCCAGTGATATTGGAGCAGTTACTGATTGTAATACAGCCTGACAACGCTTCAGAGGCATGTATGAAATTTCCCTTTGTAGCTCAGGATGTCCATCCTCATGGGAGCTAACATCCCCCTTGTCAGTGAGATCTGTACAGAGAAGTAGTAAATTGGTGTTACAGAGCTCTTGCCCTTCCTTGTTAGACACAGGAGCTGCTGATGGGGAGCAGAGCTGTTAATTTTGCCTTCTAAGTACAAGCTGTAATCAATTGTGGGTTAAGGGAGAGAGAAAGTGAAGCTAAGAAATTCATTATCTTCTCTACGTGAGGCTTTCAGCCCCTCAGCTGGAGCAAAGCTGTACAAACATTTGGTTTTGCTTTTGGGACAACAAAGGGGCATTAACAAATGGCTGCCTGCAGTCCAGATCTCCTGTTAAAGGTGAAATGTCTATTCTGTTGGTGACGGTTCTGCTTTGGGAAGATCCTTCTCTACCTCCTGCTGCTGTCTCTGTTTCTTTACTCTCTCTCCCTCTTCTTCATCCCAACAGAGGGTCTGACCCTTCAAAGTATTTGGAAGACTAAATTGGTTCTTATCCAGCTGCGCTCTTGATGTTAAATAAATGAATCAATTATCACTCAAGAAGACGATAGGGAAACTGGTCAACTTTTTCCAGCTCCACCAGGAACATACCGATATTCAGCACAGATGCCAGCCCTCAACTTCCTTTGTCCCATTGTCTTCTAATCTGTCTTTGTTCTTATCACAGTGCAAGGCATTTTGTTCAGGTGAACAAAGTGGTGTCTATTGACCTCTCCTTGGGATCTCATTACCCTGACAAATCCTCCAAAAAATTGTAGAAAAGCCCACTGTTCACATATTTTGTGAACAATTTTGCCCAAGGAAAAGCCTTCCTCTTGGCTGGTATTAGAAAGGACTTCAGGAAGGACTTCACCAAGACAGACATCTTGAATAAGGTTCAGTGCAACCTAGCTGCCAAGAATCATTTTAGGCCTTACAGAGGATTCTGCCTAGCCTCCAGCTAGGCCAATGCAAGTCTTCCTTAATTGCATGCTGTAGTCTCATGGGGGTGTCTCAGAGACCTTATAGTGTCTGAAATTCACTTAGCACTTATGTCTATAGAATTTAATTAAGTGGGCACTTTGCTGTGATATGAACACAACAGAAACCAGGTCTTTAAAATGAATGCAGAGCTTGGTCCAGGAAGGAAGGTCCTCAAAGTAACAAGAATACAAGGCAGTGAGAAAGATGGTGGTAGGTCAGGCCTTGGAATCACTGTAGTGTTTCAGGGGAAGAAAATCAAAGAGCATGTGTATGCAAAGAGATAAGTGCCATGACCAGATGGGCAAGCAACAATAATCTGGTGTGTGTATGTTAGGGGAACCTATTCACTATGTGCATGCAGGTGCGTGCATGCATAAATATGGTTAATTTCAGTGCCAAATCCTGGGCTATGTCTAAACAGAGAAACCCTGAAGTCCTGTTTTTCTTCTAGAAATGTGGTTGAATTTTCTGTATCTTTCCTCTGGCTCACATATTCAGATTTTTTTTTCTATGAATATGAGCTAATATGTGTTCTTGGTCTTGTCCTTATGTGGCTTTAGGAGGTAAACCCAGAGCAGATGGAATTGTCACACCAGCTTGCAGTCTGGTACACACTCCGATTCTGTACTTGGTACAACCAGCACAGCATATGTTCATTAATTTACACCCCAGAAAACTTATTATGAGGGCCAGAGCTCCATCACTTTTGCAGTGATTCAGCCCAAAAATACTCCACTGTTTTGAAGCTGCCTAGACCGCTGTCAGGGTTATCTTCCTTAGTTCATAGGGGAAAAAAAAATGGTCCCCACCCTATAGAGTTACACTCATAAAGTAAAAGGACACTTATGATAGAGGTACTTGAAGCAGTGATGGTTTAAGTAACTCTAGAAGCATATGCTAGAAAAATACAGCTTCTAAATTTTTTAGATTAAATACATGGTAATTTTTTACTCTGATTTCATTGCAATTTTTTTCAAAATCCCATTATATAGTTGTTGTTTATGACTGCCATCAGGACATGATTCCAGAGAGATGCTATATTTCATGTCTCAATTACAAAACAAATACATATAAAATAACAATTTCGTTACATTCATTACAGTTTTGAACCATAATGCGCCAAATCCCTTCAGACTTGTGGGAGTATAAAATTTAAACAAGTTTCTTCTTGTTTTGAAAAGATAATATGTAAATTCTGTCTGTATTGGAATTACCAGTACTTTGTTAATGGCTTCAAAAGGTTAGGGCCTGGTTCTAAGATGGTGTAATTTATCCATGACAAAATTAGTTGTTCAGTATATGTTAGTTTTCAATAAGCTACATGAGGAATGACTAACAAAAGACCTTAAAACTGGACATAATCTGCAAGGCACCTTTATCTGCCCCTCATTTTGGCTGGTTAGCCAAACAGCACATCTTGCCCACCTTGGTGATCACCGCTCAGTGTGTGGGTGCCACTTGATAAGCAGCAAGAGAAAGACATCATGGTAGAGTTAAGTGGTACAGATCCGGCTCAGACCCGTCAGATTTTATCGGTTCAGGTGTAGCACTGTCAAAATATGATTTGCTCTGTGTCCAGAGTCATATTTATAGTCTTTAGCGTTGGGCTTAAGGTCACAAGCCCTGAGTCAACTCTGTGACAAAGCACAAACACATGACTGCTGAGGAAGGTGATATTACTCTGGGTCAGTGTAGCACATCAGAGCTAGGTGGACTCAAGTAGACTCCCCTTGTGCTCCTTCATCTTCCAGGAATTGAACACAGCCCTGGATCTGCTGCACCATGCTTGTTCCTGCTCAGAGCTTGGGCACCATCTGCTATGCTCCGCAGTGCACAGGTTATTTGCTTGAGCTCTGTATAGAATGTATTTATCTTCAGTTTGGTGTTCTTCCTAAAGCAATAACTCTCATACAATATGGAGCATAATTCAAAGCATTTTCTACATTAACCTTCCTCATGATTACAGGACCATGTGGCCATAGCATTTGACTGGCTCCTGTCCACAGGATTTATGAGATCTGATTCTGTGTTTTGTTGTAGCACTTAACAGTGCCTAACCTGAAATCCCTCTGGAAACTTGCCAGTTGTTTTGTATTATTCAACTTTCCCAACTCACACCTGTATCAACATTTTGTCTCTTCCTTCATATTGTATCTCTCCTTCTGTAGATTTCCCACCTTTCCTTTCCCTACCTCACTTCCCCAACCCCAGTACCACCCAGTTTACCTCCCCACTTTTCCATTATATTATCCCTATTCTGTCTTGGAAGATGAAGCCAGGCACTCTTTCTCTGTCTGTGTTGTAGACGTCTGAGTAGCTGTCACTGAACCAAAGACAATAAGCCACCAGGTTAGGCATTTGGCTTTGTGCTTCACAGGACATGGTGGGTGGGAGGGTCATTTGCATTATTTCCAGTGTTATCTATCCCTTTCCCTGCTCCTTTTTCCTCAGTCTCCCTTTAATCCTGCAAGAAAGCAGATTGTGTAACCACCTCATGGTACTGGTCTGACCCCTGAATGAGTGACTGGTGAAAACCATAGCCCTGGAAGTAATTAAGATAGCATTTAGGGTGGTGTCAGCTCCATTACAGACCAACTGGTTGACATTTCCTCTTCTTGGTAGGCATTTAGTCTGCCCTTCCTAGTACTGTTCCTAATGTTTCAGGTGGTAATCCGTTTGCACAGCCTTCGAACACAACACGTCTAATGCAACAGATACAGTTAGATTATTTTCATTTAAAGAGCACTGAAAGAAGCCTCAAGACTCCAGAGAGAACAGGTTACAGAATTTCACAATATTCAAGAATTTTTATACATGTGTAGTATAAGGCTGTAATATCATACCATTGATTTTTCAAGATTCCCAGTTGATCTCTTTAAGGAGAAGCTCTTGGGAAAAATAAATACATAAATAAATAAATAAATAAATAGAAGAGGGACATAACATGGCTTAAGCTGATTAGTTTGAGCTTGAGAATGCTTGGCTCTTAATGCAATAGGTCTTAAAGACAACATTATATGATCTCTGCATTCCATTGTGTTGTATGAGATTTACAAACAGATTAATTTTCACTAGCTGTGCATCTATAATGATCTGTGATGACCTGGGGGTTGGATATGCAAGAATTAAACAGTTCAAAAGAATTGCAATATCACAGCTTAGAAACATGTATGGTGTTGTTTCTCTTCACAAAGTTATCATAGTATCAAATATTTACAATTTTCTGTCTCAGCACAATGATTTCTTACTTCCAAACCTTAATGGAACCCAGAAAACCTTGATATTAGTATTTATTTACTGAAAGTACCTCTTGTAATTGCATCGCTGCACAGAACCTACCCAGAAGTGCAAAACAGGTCAGAAATTTCACATTAATGTGCAGCATTTTCCACCTGCAGGCCAGCAGATCAAATAAGAAAAGGTCATTACAATTTAAACCTGTGTTGTTACCACTTGTTCAGATGTTGGCACTTTGTTCAGCTACATGCTAGCAAGCATCAGTGGTGTCCTCTTTACTTAGTGGTGCTTTAAATCCAGTGTGTATTTACTATTCAAATGTGTAAGCAGTGATGCAAAACATAAACCAGTAGTCATTCAAACCTCTAGTCTTTGCCACAAATACACCTTTGCTAATTTCTTCATGAGGAAACAGTTACCAGCCAGAGCCCCAACCAGGGTTTTATATAAAATGAACACATAATCCTAAGTGTGATGGAAGGTTATTTTTCCAAAGGATTTTTTTTTTTTATTCTTTAGAGATATTTCATGTCCACTCTTGAAGATGAAACAGTCCTAACTACACCACATTTTTCTTAGCTTCCTTTACCTCACCCCACATCACCAAATGAAAAACCCTTTATGTAAACTGTTTCAGTACTGTTTTACATTTCAGAAATCTATGTAATTTTGAAACCAATTGTGTCACTTGCTCTTTCAGGCTTATCTCTCTTCCTTAAAAGCTGATCTTACAAATCACTTGGCCTTCAGCCAAATTACTTTTTAGCATTGCGATTCTGTAGGTGTTTCACAAGCCTGTAAGCACATTTTTGAGGTTTAGTATTAAGCTATTCTCTGAGTAAGAAGATGTAGAATATTAATGGAAACATTTTAGAATTGTAAATAAACATGTTTGGAGCAATCTAGATGAAGAGCAGAACGATAAAAATTGTTATAAAAATCTAATTAACATTTTAACTGTAAAAAGCTTGCTGCTTGATACCACAAGAGAATAGTCTCAGACAGTAGATAAAATTAAATATTCCCATGTGGGTTTACAGCAGATGAAACACTGCTATCAATATTTAATGGAATGTGTCAGAATTTACCATCATTTGAAAGAATGCAAATAGAAGTTACCATAGAAATCACCTTGACAGAATACTGCACAAAATGCAACAGAAACTACCCCTGAAGCATCCTCAAAGGACTTAGTAAGATCTTTGTCTGTTACCCTTTCATGTGTTCTCTTGAAAGGAAGGAGAAAAGGCCTGTGTGTGTGAATGTGACTAAATATACATTATGATCAGCTATTAACTAGTAATGTTAAATAAGAGAAGTAAAAAAACAAAATATATTCCAAACACTTTCACATCAGATATGCAGCATACCAAATAATAACAACGAATATGTTGCTAAAATATCTCTGTATAGTTATGAAACATCTAGCTGTGTAAGCCACATACCAAAATTCTCACATCAGTTTTGATATCAAATGTTTACAGACTTTCTGTCTCACAAAATAAATCCCCATTACCAACTTTCATTTTATCTTTACACTGCCTAAATACAGATATGTCCACAAAATATATAAATTTGGATAGTTATCAGGAAAAATTTTGTGGTTTTCATGTTTTTCCTCTATAAGAAGAACATATATCTTCCCAAATGTCTATCTCCACAAAAAGCTATTTATAATTTACAAAATTTAGCAGTTCAAGAAGCAGGTACATGTCTAAGTACCTAATCAATTTTACAATGCCTGTATCCAGAAGATAAAATCATTCCCAAACTATCACATTTTCTTTTAAGACCTTTTCCTTGTAGCTCTTGCCAGGTAACTTGAACTGGTGCTTTTGAGCATCTTTAAAATACTACAGTTTCCCTCAGCTTCTCAGAAACAACAATATGTTGAGAGCAGCTAAGAATTGTTCCTTGACTACTGAACAACATAAGTGGATCCAAACTTCTTTGTGGTCACAAAAACCACATACATACTATTTCTTGTCTTTCAAGAGTGAGTGAGAGAGCTTGAAGGTAATTCATGATAGTAAAATCTGCCTTCTCTGTAAGTTATTTTGAAATAGTTTAGAAAATGTCACTGTCAAATTCAACTGGAATCTCATCTGCTAGCACAACACAGAGCCTCATCTTATATTTTTGTTATTCATATATGAAATAAGCAGTGTATATATTACTATTTAGTAAAAAAAAAAGATATACAGGTTTTGGTAATGTGCAATATTCCTATACTAAAAATGTTGGAAATCTGTGCCTGAGGACAGAAGGAATGCAAATGTCACGTCAGTCTTCCAAAAGGGCAAGAAGGAGGGTTCGGGAAACTACAGACCAGTTAGCCTCACCTGCATACCTGGAAAGGGGATGGAATGGCTCATTCTGGGAATCATCTCAGAGCATATGGAGGAAAAGAGGGTTATTGGCAGTAGTCAGCATGGATTCACCAAGGCATAGTCATGTCTGACTAATCTGATAGCCTTCTACAATGGAATGACTGGATGGATAGATGGGGGAAGGGTGGTGGACATTGTTCTACCTTGACTTCAGCAAGGCAGTCAACACAGTCTCCCACAGCATCCTAGTAGGCAAGTTTAGGAAGTGTGGGTTAGATGAATGGACAGTGAGGTGGATTGAAAATTGGCGGAAAGATAGAACTCAG
>JAVSBS010009679.1:0-12957 GCA_033124195.1 Coracias cyanogaster
GGCGATGGCGGCCGGAGCGGAGCGGGCCCGGCGGGAGGCGCTGCGGCCGCGGCCCTGCCCCGCCCCGCTTCCGGACACGCCCCTGCGGCGGGGCCTGGCGGGGCCCAGCGCGGAGCGGCGCGGGGCGGACAGAGCTGTCAGAGCACCGGGTCCGGCTGTTCCCCAGCACTGCCAGGGCACCGCTGACCCCTGGCCCTCAGCACCACATCTCCAGGGCTTGGAGACCCCTCCAGGGATGGGGACTCCACCACTGCCCTGCCCAGCCCTTGCCAGGAGGACATTGCTCCTCATGGCCAACCTCAGCCTCCCCCGGTGCAGCTTGAGGCCGGTTCCTCTTGTCCTTCGCTTGTTCCTTGGGAGAAGAGCCCGACCCCACCTGGCTCCAGCCTCCTGTCAGGGAGCTGTGCAGAGCCAGAAGGTCTCTCCTGAGCCTCCTTTGCTCCAGGCTGAACGCCCCCAGCTCCCTCCCTTGTGTGTGTCCTGCTGGAGCCAACCCTTTGAGGAGAGCCCTGCGGAGAGCAGAGCCCAGGGCACAGTCCCACCGTGCCACGTCTGCCCCTTCGCCCAGCCCTTGGCCCGCTGCCACTGCCTGTCCAAGGACAGCCCGGGAGCGTTTTTGGTCATGTTTGATTTTGTCATGTCAGTGCAGCAAGAGAGAGGACAGGGCTGACTTCAGGTGTTAGGTCACAGGACTGATGCTGCAGAATTACCAGCCGTGCCGGGAGGTTTGGTTGTCTCAGACGGTGGCAGGTGGGAAGCGTGGTCTCACCAGACAATCCAACCAGTGGTTCTGGGAGAGGCTGTGGCCATGTCTGTGGCCATGAAGCACACGCAGAGTGGAGGAACATCAGAAGTGGTGGAATTCTGCCATCACCTCTCCAGGCTGGAAGTGGGCACAGTCAAACTCTACATTTATCATCCCAGGCTATGGATCAATGAACCTTTTCAGAGATAACCCTGATGACTCCCCCATAGCTGGGGTACGGGGCATGCCTGATAAGAAAAGAGATGAGCAGAGCACAACGGGCATGTCCTGCAGGACGTGCCTTCCCCAACCTGCTGCCTTCTGAGCACGAGTGAGGTCCCCATGGCTCCAAAACTTGACCCAAAAGAATATGGAGCTACAGATGAAAGCATTTCCATTATGTTAAGAACTTTTTTGAAAACAGAGTTCAGGGGAACTTTCTGCTGTCAGGGTGGTACAGACAGGGAGGGGCCCGTCCCCGCGGGGTGAAACCCAGCACCTCTCTTTGCTACCTGTCAGTAATTTGGTTCAGAGACGTCTGTGATCGTGGTCCAGTAGATTCGGGTCTCCCAGTCCGAGAGCTGTTTCACAAAGCCCCGGTGTGGTCTCATGTTCATTTTGCATTTCAAAACGTAGTCCCAAGCCCTCTGTGAACAGAAGGAAAGCAAAGCAATGTTCGGAATTTAAACGGGACCCAGAGGTGAACTTCAGAGAAGTTTGTCACCCTCATACTCTGCTCCCCTGGACACCAGGACAGCTCAGGCTGCTTTCACTGCCTGGCAGGAACCTTGTGTTATTTTACACCGATGCAGTCCTCGATTTTTACCCCAAAATGCAGTTTCTTCCATGGATGATAAGCGCAGCAGTGAACTATCAGCTCTTCACAGGTGAGCCACAAAGGTTATCACATTCCTGGATTGGCGTGACCTGTTGTGGCAGAGCACTGTGAGGCTCCTGTTATCCCCCTGCATTAATTACAGCCATCTTATTTATTTATTTGTTCCACGTAATCAGCTAGGAACTCTGCTCACACAGGGCAGATCCACCAGCGCTGCTTTGCTTTACTGCAGCTGCAGCCTTGGGTTTGCCCAGCAGTGCTCATCTTCCGCTTTCAGAATGCACTGCCCGCCACCCTCGGGGGATTGCTCAAGCGCAACCAGACCAAAGGTTAGGAGATAGTGCTCCATTGGTTTGTTTTTCTAATCGCAGCGATTCTGCAGGCTCCGAGGCTGATCTTCTAATGTTTACTCCTCTGGGCCCATGGTGTGGATGTCTCTAGTCCCCCCCAACTCAAACCTCTACTCACATATCAATTACTACTAGAATAAGGGGCTGCACAGCCCAAATCCGCCTTTCTTTTGCAATACCCGCATCTTTGGAAGCTTTCAAAGATCTTTGCCTAGACTGGCTGAAGGATCACCGGGGAATCTCTTGCACTGCTTTCATCTGCAAGAAGCAACCTTGCCTGCCAGGCTGATCCCCCCGGGACAGCTTTGCCCAGCCAACAGTGGGCAAGCAGCGCCCGGGCGAGCCGCAGCACGCCGCTGCCATGCCAACCTTCCCTTCTTCTTCTTCTTGGCACTCAGTGTAATGCCTGGACTGACCTGTTGATACCAACTGAGAGTAATGGCAAGGATCAGCCTTTGACTTTTGCACTGCCGTCGCAAGCACCTCCAGCGAGGCAGCGTGCAAGGGAGCGGTTATTGGCGTGCGGGAGCAACCACAGCGTCAGGAGAAGACCAAAGCAGTGCCCGCAGCCCTGGTGGCAGCTCTGCCTGAAATCCCCCATTGGCACACAGCGAGGGTAAGAGATTTCCTCTGCTGCTGCAAATGTTTGCGCAAAATCAATTTGATGACTAGACACAGGCCCGGCCCCAGTGGAGCTTGGATCAATCCTTCCGAGCTCCCAAAGGAGGAAGCACTTTACAAAGAAGGACAAGATTTTTAAGGAGACGCCTTTCAGCTCCCATGGGACCCAGCCTGCTCTGTGCTAAGCAGGAACCAGGAGATGATGCCCATGGTGGCACAGTGCCCGTGCCTTGTACTCGAAGGGGAAAAGGGTCTGACACCTGGGGAGAGGCCGCCAGGCTATTGCGCAGCCGCGATGGGCTCAGCCGTGGTTATTTTTCTTACGTTATGGAACAGCACGTACTGGCCATCTAACCGGTACATCCCTCCTGGGCTAGTGTTATGCCACTCCAGACTTCTCTAGAGTAGTATCTGTGGGAGGGAATTGCTTCTGGAGGAATAAAACATGCGTTTGGAAGTAGGCAGCACTGATGCTGAAGTCAGCGGTAAATCAGAGCCCTGCAAGCCCTGGGTTCTGAATTTCTCAGAAACCCCGTGACATTAGGAAATGGGATAACTCCAGTAGCTTTCATATACTCTCTTTCTCAGATCCAGGAGAGCAGAAATACTCAATTCTGTAATCACAGCTTTGTTTTTATAGCCCCATATAGAAGTAAGGAAATGCAAGAATACCACAGGTGCCAGGGCAAGGACTCACAGATCCAAAATCCCACCCAAGCCACCTCCAAGAACAGGCAATCTCATATACCATCACCTGTTACATTACCACGTGGGCAGTCTGCCTGAAAGCACCAATAATATCTTTCCCATTACTACAGTAACGAGGCTTCAGAAACAGAACTGGCCCGCAGACCCAGGCCGTACCAGTGGGAAACAGGACAGTGATGTACCTTCAGGGAAAACTGGCAGGAGTGTATAAGATAGGCCATGGTTACTGTGCTGCTCCGGCTTATCCCCAGGCTGGAGAAGACCAGCACCGCTCCGCGATCCAGCTGGGCGTCTGAGGAAAGAAATGCCAATCACAAATTAGTGATCCGGGAAGCCAAGGTGCCAGTCATACAGTCCAGCTCTAGCTCAGTGATGGCCGACAGGCCAGTAGCCTGCGCGGCAGGAGCCCTCAGGAACCCTGACAGCAGCAGACGGGCACTGCCAGCTCCTTTTTCTATAAGCATTTTCCTTTCTTAAAAATCCGCTGAGTTCAAACGTGGCTTTGAAGACCAGAACCAAAGGACAACAACCAGTCAATGCTTCATTACTGATCAGTGACACCTTATCTGATAAATCAGATACCTTATCTGTGACACCTTATCTGATATATCAGATAACTGAAGTGGTCTGCCATGAGCCATCTGTTGCACCTACTCAAACTCTTTCCAGAAAGGTTTAAAGGTGTGATGTTTGTGATGAACACAAACCGAACTGTTCTCCACTCTAGCTGGAGGAATCCACTCTCAACCTGGAGGGGCCTTACTTCAAATCCCTTACACCTCCGTGGGGATCACCAGCAGGCAGCATGTACACGCCAGCTAAGGCACTGGTTTTAGGGTGGTTTTATGATGGATACTTTGCAGTGAAAGTTGCTGAGATCAACAAACTCATTTCCTACAAAAGCCAAGCCCAAGGATGCTGGCAGTCACTCCCAACCACGCTAACTCTGCTACCTCTGTACCTTTTGAATTCTTTCTCTCCCTCCGCAGGGCAGACAGACATGACATATTTTTAGAATATCAGCAACTGAACTCTGGAATTCATAGGGCAAAGCTTCTTCTTTTACCATTGTCAAGAGGTTGTGGGATTTTGTTGGATTTTGATTGTTTTCAAAGTGCTAAAAGACCGTTTTCTAACTTATTTCTATCACAAGATACTGGTTCTGTTCTAAGACCTGATTAGAAATGGCCTCACTCCAAGAGGGAGTGTTGGCTCAGTGCTGGGGCCACTCCTGTTTCACATCTTTATCAATGATCTTGATGAGGAGATTGAGAGCACCTCAGTAAGTTTGCAGATGACACCAAGTTAGGTGGGAGTGTTGATCTGCTCGAGGGTAGGGAGGCTCTTCAGAGGGACCTGGACAGGCTGGATTGATGGGCCAAGGCCAGTCATATGGGCTTCAACAAGGCCAAGTGCTGGGTTCTGCACTTGGGCCACAACGACCCCCTGCAACACTCCAGGCTTGAGGAGGAGTGGCTGGAAACTGCTCAGTAGAAAGGGGCCTCGAGGTGTTGATCAACAGCCCGCTGAACATGAGCCAGTGTGTGCCCAGATGGCCAAGAAGGCCACCAGCATCCTGGCTTGTGTCAGCACCAGTGTGGCCAGCAGGATTAGAGAAGTGATTGTCCCACTGGACTCGGCGCTGGTGAGGCTGCATCTTGAGTAGCATGTTCAGTTTTGGGCACTGCAGTGTAAGAGAGACATTGAGGGGCTGGAGCGGGTCCAGAGGAGAGCAATGAAGCTGGTGAAGGGTCTCGAGAATAAATCTTATGAGGAGCAGCTGGGGGACCTGGGGTTGTTCGGCCTGGAAAAAAGGAAGCTCAGGGGAGACCTTCTTGCTCTCCACAACTCCCTGAAAGGAGTTTGTGGGGAGGTGGGGGTTGGTTTCTTCTCACAAGTCACAACCGATAGGACAAGAGGAAATGGTGTCAAGTTGAGTCGGGGCGGGGTTTAGGTTGGACATGAGGAAAAACTTCTGCACCCAAAGGGTTATCAAAGACTGGCCCAGGCTGCCCAAGGCAGCGGTTGAATCAGCATCTCGGGATGTATTTAAAACCTGTCTAGAGAGAGTGCTCAAGGATCGGGGTAGAAGATAGATAATGGTAGAGATAGATAATGGTTGGACTTGATGATCCTAAAGGACTTTCTCAACCATAGTGATTCTGTGAACATACACCTGTCAGGAGGGTATCCACATGCCCTTCAGAGTATGTGGAGAGCTTTAGTCTAGTGTTCATCCTCACCCACAACTGTTCTAGTTTGACTAATCTACCTTAGACTGTCACGTAAACAGTTTGACTACCAAGTAACCAGCAGACACTTCCACTTCTTCTGAAAGTTCTACCTCTAAACAAAAGGCAGGTAAGTGGGTTTTGGTATTTGCATTTCAATGCATGCAAACCATGAACTTTAGTTCAGGACTACAAAATTATATCCTCAAATATTGTTTCTTTGTGTCCAGTTGTCATTTTTTCTATTGTACTATGATCACAAGGTCTGTGGGGACAGGGTGGTCTTTTGATTCTGGGTCTGCACAACACTCAGCTCAGCAGGGCCTTTGAGTCAGGTGTTATTTTGTAAGTGGGATAGAAGATAACGACACAGTTGGACACCATCCCAGGAGGGAGCTGCCGGAACTACGTCCGCTGTGCTGCTGCAGGCACTGAGCTGGAGAGGATGGGTTTTCTCAGCCTCTCTGATGTAATCAGCTGAAGGCAAGTTGATGCTTTCCAACCTGAAAGTCTTCCTAGGCCCTACAGCGGGTCTGCACAGCACACTGCAAATGGCAAAGATTAGCAGCATCCTGTGGTAAGTTCTCTGATGTGTGCCAAACTCGGGTTCAAGTAAAGCTCTGGTGGTTGGAGATTTAGGCTGGTTAGAGTCAAAGGGTTGTATCTGAAAACAAAGGAATGGGAAGGAATCTTACGAAGCCCTGGTAGACATCCTACAGCAAAGTCCTTTCCGATCGGGTGGAAGGCTCACTATTGAGAGTCAGATGTTCTTTAGAGTGAGTAGAAACTCGCTTTCAGAGAGTGAATCAGAGTCAGGTGCCCTATCAAATCTCCTCTCTGTCCATCAGGCTGCTTAGGAAGGCAGCTCTGCAATCTATTAGGGTGTGGGCTTGCTTGGGAGGATACTGATCTCGAAAGATTACGACCCTCCTCTCTGAGCTTCCTGCTCCAGCTAATTGCAGTCACTCCCATATAATATCCTAGAGTGAGTGAGGTCTCAGGAATTCCAGATCAGGAACAACTCACCTATGAAATGACAAATGGTGGCAAAGGAAGAAAAAAGATCTGCCTCAAGCGAATCTGGAACACGCACATGGAGGTATTTGCCTTCTTCTGCAAACCTGGAAGAAGAGCACACAATGTGACATGGAGCAGAGAAGCAGCTTTGAAAAAATGTGCTTGTTGGAAGCAAGCTGGTAATTCTGTTTGCTCTTACACGTGTGAGTTTTTCATCATCGTCATCATTAACATTATGATAAGGGTTTGTTATGGTAAGACACTGAGATGCTTGTAATACAGAACCAGTTTAATTACTGATTTTCCATTCCACAGGGTATCAGCACTGATGTCTTAACTTAGCCTACAGCTTCCTTTATCTGAGAGCTCAAGGAAAAGAGATGAAGTGAAAGCAGGAGTGCCTTCTTGGCGGTTTTGTGGCCATGGCCCCCCAGTTCGCTTCATGTGGTTTTCCATGACAGCATCCTCCCCCTTCCACAAGCTCAGAGAACTCAACTCAGAGCAAAACATTGGTCAGGAACTTCTGAAATGTGAAAGCGCATCATGCAGAGGGCACGGGAAGATGACCCACGGCACAGAGACCTTTGGTGTTCTCCTCTGGAGCCATAAGCAACATCTGCTGGTAGGCATGCACTGGGGTAGGGATCTGGAGTTGTTACTTTGTGTTTGTTACCGCCTTGAGAAACGCCACTGGATTTTTCCCTGTGTGAAATGGCATTTCCAGCACAGCCTACAGCCTGAGCTGAACGCTTGTGGACAAATGTAGGTAAGGAAGGAAGACCAACCATGTGAAACATCGGTGGTTTAGCTTTCACATTGACGGGTTTGCAAGATTTTGCTCTGAAAGCTGTTCAGAGGTGTAGGTTCTTCCCAAAGGATGGCGAGTGTGACAGACTCAAAATGCCCAAGGGTCTCCCAGTCCTCCTCTCACCCAGTCCAGCCCCTTGTCATGGCTGGGGGCTGCAGGACTGCATTGCTGCTGGAGATCAGAAAAATGAGCATGAAATAGCAGTCAAATCCGCAGCGAACCACAGAGGTTTCCCTGGAAGTTCACAGACAGGGACCGATCTGCGAGTGGGCTCTGGTGCTGTCCCACCTCACTTTTTTTATAGGCACAGACACTGGTGAGGGTGCACCTTGGACTCTTCAACTTACAGTGTTGCAGGCTGTTCAGAGATGTTGACTTGTGCTTTGATCTTCAGATCTTTCTGAATTTGTTGGTCACAGGCCTGCTTGTAATTGCCCATATATAGCTTTGCAGGCAGTATTTCTACAGGGTATAGCTGGAAGTTGTCTAGTTCCTGCCGGAGAGAAACCAAGGGCTCGGTTTAGAGAGTGTATTTGCTCCTGTTAGCTTGGTAAGTTCTTAAACAGAAGTCATGTGAAGAACTGAACACACAGTCAACAGCCCATGACACAGTCTAGTGTATGACTCATTCAATCACCTGGACTTTCTGTGTATTGAAGTCTCTGCCAGATTTACCGAGAATAATTAACAGCGTTGCTGCCATTGTGGCATTACTTGAAACAAATCCTAACTAAACAGGAGGTGGCAAATATTCGTGATGTTGTCAGGAGGGACTGCAGCATCACAGATCCATTTGATGTTCTGCCTGGTTACTGTTTGCAAGGCTAGATGAGATCATCTGCCAGCTGCAGAGCTGCAGGTGTCTGTAGTCCCCAGCTGCTTCCAGTGGCTGCGGTGTGAAGGTTGACGACACAAATACACAAACAGCCAGCCGTGCCCCTGCATCCCTCCGCAACACTCAGCTCATGCTGCAGCCAAACACAGCAGCAGCCTAACAATTTAACACAACAGCAAACAGCAACTTGAACCGTGAGGCCAGGAGGTCCTCTGCATCCAGCTGCATCTGATGGAGAAGCTCGGCAGTTTGCTGCCCTTCACAAAGAAGCACAAAGGGAGTGGATTTTCCCTCCTGTGCTGCAGCATCCCGCAGGTTAGCACCACGTCATGGGCTGTTTCATGTGAACTATGATATGACGCAATGAGGTGCTCTCTGCTGTCCAGAGAGCAGCTAAATCTGCCCTGCCTCAGGTCCCGGCCAAGATGTGACAAAAGCGTAATTGTTACTCAACAGACCAACGTTTGCAGGTGAAACCAGTTAGGATACCAGTGTTCCGGTGGGTGTTTTTTCTAAGCTTTATAGACACAGAACACAGTGCTTGATAGGAACTGCACTTCTGTCCGGAATCATTTGCTGTGCACCATCCCAGAGAGCCACACGTGAGAGGAACCTGTTCCTTTTCACCACTTCCTACAGTTGGTTTAGTTATCTGTGCTCTCCGGAAGGCTGCTCTTGGGGTTGTCAGAGAAACCCCCCTAGCTTGTTTTCATGAGCTTTCTTTTACATGACAGAAGAGGAACAAAAGGCCAAGTGTGGCTGTAAAAGAATTAGTGGTGACACTCAGGGCAAGCACAGTTACACACACGTTACATTTAATTCCTTGATTTGAAATTACTCTGATATCAGCGTTACAACACCGTTGAACTTGAACTCCTTGGCTACCATCAGTTGAATATGAATGCTAATGTCTTCCACTTGCAAACTAGTCTCACCTGAGGCATCCACAGTATCTTCTGAGTCCTCAGAAAATGATAGCAAGCTGAAAAAAGCTTGTACCCTCCCCTCAGGACGAGCACGGGGTGGCGGGTGAACTGCTCCAAGCTTCTGGCATGTTGGACAGCAGTGCCTTCCCCAGCATCTGGAGAGATCAAAAAGCCACTTGCCAGGGCAGGTTTTGCATGCACTGAGGTCACCTCAGTCCCACTGACACCGACAGCAAACTCCTCCTCATTTCATCTAACGGTCTGTAAGAAGCCTTTTAACAAGCTGGATTTACTCTTTAACTGTTGCTGCAGGTCAGTAACAGGGGATGCTGCTTTCCACCCCTTGTCCTGGTCTTCTATCTTTTATTCTTCTCCTGGTTTCTTTTGTAAGTCTAGATAAAGGGTTTTTTTCCCCTTCCCCCGTTATTCTCTGGGAAACGCTTGCAGTAGGGGAAGTATTATTAATTTAAATCTATAATCTTAGTTTTATGGAGGCTCTTTTCTTTAGTCTGCTTTAGGCAAAGGGGGAAAGAAGGAGGTATCTTGAATAAATTATTCACCACAAATATTTTAAACACTCCCCTCAGTGAAGTACATTATGTGAGATGGCTGCTCCCCCTCTTCTCCCAAGGGATACATCCCGCTTGCCTCCATCTGTGTCTGCTTTAGAAACAGATCAGCACAATAGAAACCCTCTTCTGATTCTTCACACCTTCCCTTGCTGCTGCCTCATCACTGAGCATTTATGAACACACTTGCTTTATTCATTCCCCTTACGCTCCCAGATTTTTTCTTTAAAAAACAGTGTAAATCTTTGCTAAAACCGTAGTTGCCTTTTTAAAGCGGACAGAAGCCAAGCAAACCTACAGAAGCAGCTCTGCACACAGCAGAGCTCCTTGCCAAAGGATGCGTGAAAGCCAAACACCTCCGTGGTTCAAGGAAGACTGAACAATTACACGGAGAAGTTTCCAGCTCTTCACATTTGGCGATGAACTGCATCAAATCGCCACGCCCGTTAAAGCTAAGTCTTTAAATACAACAGTATTTCCAACAGCCTTTTGTAACCCTCAAAGAAGGAAGTACTCACTCTGTGAACATACAGAACTGCAGTCAGAGTTTTCAGTCTCAAAAGAAGCGCCGCTCCCTAAAAGGCAATCGTTGGACAAGCCCAATCTCAGTGAAATGTGGGGAAAAAACCAACAACCCATTCCTCGCGTGTGACAAGGAGCTTCAGAGGGATCAGTCCACAGGCAGGGAACCAGGCCTGCCAGGATGCTTTGGAATCAAATCTGGATTTTGAAGCCTAAGAACATATGGAACACAGCGAAAAACCAGAGGCATAGCACAGATGTTCATTTTAAAAATAAAACTGAGTAAATCTGCATCTCTTCCAAGCTCAGAAAATTAAATGAGTGGGAACAATATCTATCCAGCAGTGAGACATGGGCCACACGTACCTTTCTCTTCCTCCTCTTCCTCGTCATCATCATCAGAGCAATCCAAAGAGCTGGTCTCGCAGTCATACACCACACAGTACCTGACGCACCTCAGCTCCTCTGAATCGGGTACCAGATACTCCCCTGTAGGACTCTACCAAAATCACAGAGGAATTCTATCAGAGGCACAGCTCCGCTCTCTTCTTGTGGCACCAACGCCACCAACGTCTTGCAAGTTACTACTATGGGATGGGTTTGGGGCTGCATCTCTACTGATGGTGAAAGGGTCATAAAATCATGGAATGATTTGGGTTGGAAGGGGCCTTAAAGATCATAGAATCATAGAATGGTTTGGGTTGGAAGGGACATCAATGATCACGTAGTTCAACAACCCTGCCATGGGCAGGGACACCTCCCACTAGACCAGGTTGCTCAAGGTCCCACCCAGCCTGATCTTGAACACATCCAGTGATGGAGCATCCACAACTTCCCTGGGCAACCTGTGCCAGTGTCTCACCACCCTCAAAGACGTCGTTAGAATTAAAAAATGATGCAAACTACACTGGATTGCTCCATCAGCCACAGCTGTAAAGATGCCAGTACTTGTGGGACAAGGCTGCAGTATGTTAGTTCTTGCGCAGTGTTTTTCCTCCTATGTGCCAATCCTTGGGCTACTGAAGCCACCTTCGCTGTGTGACAGAACACACCCCTCCAGTGGCAGAAATGGAAAATGGCTCAAACAGGCAGGGGGGGAGGCTGGGCCAATTCCTGGGGTTTCTTAGCCAATTTTAGCTCACTGCCAAATGGTAAATCCAGGGATGTTTTACACAGCCGGGAATCCCCTCACCTGCTCAATCCTGCGTGCTGTAACGATGTGGCTCTCATCATATTCCCGCTGAGTACGGGCATCTGAAAAAAACAACCGAGACAGAGCAATTGGCTCATTTGATGCTTTAAGGGTAGAATCCTGTTCATGATTCAGGCTCTGGCATCAACCAGAGAAAGGGATTTGGATCGTTTTAGAACCTGAGGCTTTCTGGTGTGGGTATAATGAATGCCAATACTGATGTGAGTCTACATGTAACACCCAGTGATGGGGGCAGCTTTAGTCGTGACCCGAGCGTGGTACCGCAGCGCTCACAGCACCGGTCCCGTGCTCCAGTTTGCTCTGCCCTGTGGCATAGCCCGACCCCCACTCATTGGGCTGCTCTGACCTCCAACACCTCTGCCTCTGTGCTGCCCCAGAGATGGGAGAGGGGCACCAGAGAGACCCCAGCCCCACTCTCAAACTGGCCAACTCCCTCACCAAAACATTTCATAATATTGCAGTATCAGGCACCCTTTTCTGATGTATTGCCACTGTGCATGATGCAAGTTTTGCAATCTTGCAATCTTTGTGTGATGGTCACAGAATCTTGTCCACCTCTAAAACCTCTGGGAGCAGCAGGGTAGAGTGTCTATCGCTGGGACGGGGCAGAGCACGAAGAGCTGGACGTGAAGAAAGCCAGAGCAGGACCAGGTCGTGGTACCTGAGACAGGATAGAATCATAGAATCATTTTGGTTGGAAGAGACCTTTAAGCTCCTCGACTCCAGCTGTTCCCCAGCCCTGCCAGGGCACCACTAACCCATGTCCTTCAGCACCGCATCTCCACGGCCTAGAAACCCCTCCAGGGATGATGGTGACTCTGCCGCTGCCCTGGGCTTTTAAGGCTTAATTCAATTCATAAGGCTTCAAATTCAGGCTTAAAAAGGGACAGTTTTCTGTAACTGAAACCAACAAGACAAAGATGAGATACATCAGGAATAACTAAGAATTTCTGCCCAAGTCTCATGTCCCTCCTAAATTCTGGATAAATTTAGGAATGGGCAAAACGCCCTAACAGCAAGGCCTCAGGAACTGCAAGTACGGTGTGCCCCTCCCTGTGTGCTGGAGCCCCCAGACCCCATTTCCTGAGGCAGCTGGCGGCCGGTGCAGGGCCGCAGCCCGGTTCCCGGTGCAGGGCCGCAGCCCACGGGCTCACCCAGCAGGCACAGGTAGTTGGGCTCCGCCAGCCGGGGCACCCGGCGGTGCTGGTTGAGGAGGTTGTAGAGGCGGCGGGGCTCGCAGAGCTCCATCCCCGCCATCCCGCTCCCGCCCGCGGCCCGGCGCTCACCGCAGCCCGGCCGCCCCGGTTGCCGTGGCAACGGCGGAGCGCGCGGCCCGCCCGGTTGCTAGGGCGGGCGGCCCGCGCCGAATCTCGCGAGATTTCCGCGGGCGGGGGCGGGCCGGGTCAGTCTCGCGAGAGGCGCGGCGGGCCCCGCGCAGGCGCCGCGCGCTGGAGGTCGTTGGAGTCACGGAGCCGCGCGCCATGCTGTCCCGCCTCGCCCGCCCCGCCGCGGCCCTGCGCCGGGGCCTGGCCACCTCCGCCCCGGTACGGACACGGCCGCGCCCGCCGGCAGGG
>JAVSBS010009680.1:0-24812 GCA_033124195.1 Coracias cyanogaster
GAGTCCAACCCCCCTGCCAAGCAGGACCAGAGAATCTAGGGCAGGTCACACAGGAACGCATCCAGACGGGTCTTGAAAGGATGACAAGACTAATCAAAAGCATAGAGCAGACAACAGCTAAATTTAATAGAAAAATCTTCATAAATAAGCAAAGATGTCTGAGGGAGAGGTTTGAGAGAGAGATGTAATATCATGAGTTGAGAAGGGAAAACAAGGGCTATTCTCCATTTGCTCTGAATAAATATATTCAGAATATATCCTCACTGAGAAAGACAAATCTACTAAAACTCTGTAAATACCACCTTGAGGTCACACTCTATCTTTTTGCACATTTTAATTGATATTAGCAAACATTTGCTGTGTGCAGGACTGTCAATTTTTAGACTACAATTGGCTGAAATTTAAGTCTTCAATCTTCTCCAAATAAATTTTAAAACACTGACTCTGAACACGTGTTTTTCACAAGAGCTTTTCACATCAGGTGTAAGACAAGGAGAGCGACTCTAAGCACTATCATAGTATAAGAACTGAATATCTCAAATAGGAAAACTCAAGTTCCCCTGTCTACACCACCATGAATCTCAAGAGGTTCCCTTTCCACCTAGATGATTCTGTGCTTCTGCAAACAGAGAACATGTCAGCATGTGCACTATGGTTGCTAGTGTGAGCACTTACCTTTGAGAGCAGAATCATCTTCTCCAAGATTTATAGTGTTTAATCCCACCTTTTTTACAGATCTGACGCTTCTCCTTCCACTTGGAGGGTACTGCGAGCTGCAGCCATTTTTGTTAGGAATGTGCTCTGAAATGTCCCAGCTCACATCGCCATCCTTGCTGGTTGGCATTTCTGATCTCTCATCTCCAATGGCATGTCTACTGCTGGATCGTCCCAGTTCATTTCTCTGGTGTTTGACATCCTCATTAGTCAGATCTGAGAAGTTTTTCACGACTCCATCTGACTGCGTTTGCAACCTCAAGCTTCCACAATGTTCTGCAGCAAGCCAGGGAGGCTTCTGCTTACCAGAAGTAACTTGATTACTCTCTGTTACGCGAGAAGATGGCTGTAACCACGAAGGAATCGCACCTGCAGAATCAGCCAATTTTCTTCCTGTTAGCTTTTCCATTTGCTCACTCAAAGTAAGTTCATCATCAGATAGAACAGGCTCCGTAACTGCTTGTACTGTTGTATTCTCTTTGGCATCATCTGTACAAATTCGAGATGGTAACACTTTTAGATTGTCCTCACACAAGTTTTTCTTTGTCAAGCTGGTTGAGTTCATCTGATAGTCAAGAAGATTTTCTTCTGGCAGAGATTTCCGGTTGCATGAAGTACTGTTTGTCTGTGAGCATTTAAAAAGTGGCTCTGCTTTCTTCTCTGTGACTGCAGGTGCATTTACTTCTTTCCTTTCATTTGAAGGACACGTGGAGATACCTTGCTTGTGATCTGTAAGGTCAATGGTAGTGCTATGGTCAGTGAGGAGATCTCCAGAGGCTCTCTCTAATTCACCATCAAATACAAGGTTCTCATCAATGTATAACTTCACTTTCCTTGCTCCAATATCAAAGTCCTACAAGAATAAAAGTATGAAGATTTCTATTAAGCTGTTCAAGCATTAGACATCACTTTTCTAGAAGTCTGACATTTGAACACTTCATAGACAGAGGAAAATGATTAAAAGCCTGTATCAATAACATGCTTTTGCCGACTTCTTAATCAAAAGCTCAAACAACTGACAAATACTGCGGAATGTTTAAGATTTTATTTAAAAGGACTAAAAACCCTGCGAGACACTACTGTGAACGATTTTGGTTGATAAGGCTTAAATATTTAGAAAAGCTTGAGCAAAGAAGCCTGGATTATAAATATATTTGATCAGGATATAAATTACAGCGGCACATTTTGCTTCGACAGCTTTAAGATTCACCACTTCCATTACATGGTCCACAGTGAACAACTGCCCAGATCAAAGCCACTAGAGTTATAAAGAGCTACAAGTAGCTACAGAAATACAGGGCTGGAAAGGACATTAAAAAAAGGCATCCGGTCCATCTCTTTCCGCTGAAAAAAGTTAAATAAGATTTCTTCACAATGGTAGAGAGGTTTTTAACAATTTTCAAATACACGCCACCTTGATAGCCTTTTCCAACATTTAACTAGCCTTTTAAATAACAAGTCTTTATCTCAGACAACTCTGCCACTCCCAACATGATGTTCTTTTCTGTGGCACCCACGGAAACATGATTTTTTCATTCCTTTGAAATGGGAACTAGTGTTCTTTCTATTCTCTTCATCATTCCCATCTAACCTTTTCTTTTTTCCCCTCTTGACAAAAATACTGGTATCTTCAAAGAAAATATAGAAGGTGAGACAAAATCCATCTTTTCTGCCCTCTAAATTTGTTACATGTCCATCATGTGGTGTCTTTAAAAACCCTGTTCTTTCCTTATTTTCATAGAAACCAAGAAGCTTTTCATCAAAGTAGGAAGTTTGAGTTTCATCCCTCTTGCTCATATCTTAGATGTCTATTCTCCTTGAATAGAGAATTAAATTTTCCTCTACTCCCAGCTTAAACCAGTTCCTCCTCCACCTTCTAGTGTCTCCAGATCTTCACTGCACACATTCTTTATGGGTTGCAGGTCTGTATAGCTTCCATTCTACTGCATACATAACACGTATGAGGTGAAATATGTAATATGAAGCTACCCAAAGGGATAACCAGAAGATGCAGGTGTCACAAAGCTACAGTTCAGGGAGGGAAGTAGGTGTAGGAATGCAAGACACATTCCTGATAGAAAGAGATACCCTTCACTAACCTCTCAGGGAACAGCTGTAAACCCAGTTAATTGGCCATTATGTCATGGCTGCCTGTGCTACTCCTGGAGTATCATAAAGCACAACACGTCTGTACTGATGCAGTTGGCCATAAAATAGGATCTTTTTTCCCCTTGAACAAGGACACTGCTGGATTAATCTCACTGGGGATCAAAACACTTTAATAATAATAATACTAAAAATTAACTACATGGTTTTGTCCAAAATTATGATGGGGAAGATAAAGACTATCAGGATGCCCCAGTAATGTTATTTTTTCAATCTCTGTGTCTGGGCTATTAATGTCCTCCTTAAATGCGACATATTTTAGATATTTCCAGTTGAATTTGGGATAACTGCAATGTTCCTACAAAATATCCTGGTCTCTACTGCTATTAGGGATACTCAAATCTTAGTTCTATAATTTGTACCTGGCAACAGATGTAAACTACACGGAATCACAGAAATACACACATGTATATTTGGTAAGTATTTGGCAATTGCATCTTTTTAAATTCTAATCAGCAGCCTCTTAAGAACAACGTGTTTTGAAATGAACCCCACTGGAAGAGGGTGGGTAGACAGAGAAAACAGTACAAAATGAGATGGTGGAGCTTATTCTCCCTGAAAGAGGGACAGTCTAGCACAGAAAAGGGCCAGCCACTTCAAAATTACTATTCCAGCCAGGGGGATATTTCAGAATGTCTGGGATAGGTATTGTAGGAAGCAAAAGAGGTGTCCGGATTATATCAAGATGAACCAGCCAAAGCTCCAGACATTTCTAGGACAACAGAGACAAACTGAACCGGGGCAGGCATTTATAACAGTGGTAGTCAGAAAAAAAAACATCTATTCACAAAGAACCAGTAAAAACTAATGAAAATATCTTGCACCAAAATTCTAATCAGACTGAGGCTCAGGGAGGAAAAATATGAACCGATCTCAGGGACTCCAAGAACAAACATATGCAAGACTGAGAACTGCTCTTTTTCATTCCCTCCCACCCCTCTTCTGAGCTTCCAGTTGCTTAGTGATCAGATGCGGTGGGGAAGATTGACACAACGGTTGGCTTCCTTAGTGCCACTGCTCAACTCCCCTCACGCATGAGGAGGTTGGATAATCTCTTCCTCAGGAGTAATTCCATCAAGAAGCTACCTTGTAAACAAACACTCAATACTTCATCCAAGGCAGGGTTTTTTCCCCTCCAGAAGAGTAATTGGAATGGCACAGTGTCTCAAAACAAGAAAATAGGTATAATGAACAGAGGAAAAAAATAAGTTTCTGTGAAAACAGTTCCACGGTTTCTCTTGATGTTCCTTCCCAGCTTGCATCTTCAGCCCTCACAACATGCCTGCTGGGACACCGCTTTGCAATGAAGTAACAGAGATGATATTTCTGGCCATTTCAGTGGTATTTGTGCACAAAGGACAAAGCTTAAAAGCAAAGGCACTTTTCTGCAAATTATACCAGGACAGAAGACTTGAAGCTGCCTCTGCCTGACTTCTCACAGAAGTGTGAGAAAGGACCAATAGAAATAGAAGTCAAGAACAAGAAGAAAAAAGTTTTTATAAACCTAATTGTATTGGAACAAAGCTGCTGCATCCTTACAGACAATGGTCCAGCATTGAAAAAATTCTCCAAACTGAAGGGAATGGATGTGAGCATACACATAGGAACACAGATATAGGCAATCACTTGAAGAAGAAAACGATTCGATTGGAAAGCAACTAAGACCTTCATGTATTTCAGTATTAATTCCATTCACAGATTTGTGAAAGCATATCTCAAACATATTGGATCTTGTGAAAATAGTTTTAATAGTATCAAGCAATGATGAAATTTCAAGGCTGTAGCAAGTATTCACAACAAATCTGAATATTCCAGCCATGGCTGCCCTTGTGTACACTTGATCCCTTCCCGCAGGCTAAAAACGACCTCCTTTTGTGCAGACCTCATCTGAGGTAAATCAAGGCAAGATGAAGCATTCTGAGACCTTCCTTGTTATTCAATGAATGAAAGAATCTACAACAGCAATGTAATCTGATTTTACAGCTTCCTTCAGATGTATTTTTTCTACTGGTAGACTCAAGCTCTAAAACTCAAACATACAAAAGTACTGGCCTGAATTAATTTTTTTGCCTATTTTAAGAAGTACTTGGGCACCTCTCACTTAACATGGTTTTTGAGGGAAAGGAGGTGGTTAGAATGATTACCAAAGAAGCACACAGAAACCTGGCTCTAGATTTAGATTAGGAGGAAGAAAATTGTTACCTCATTATATTTTGTGGGTTTATATTTCTCAGACAGAACTTCCTCAGGAAAAATTACAGAAGGAGACAGAACTGCTTTGTATTGTTCTTTCATCTTAAGAATTTAACTAGTCAGTGTAGACTGCTGCAGTGCCACCAAAATCCATAGGATTATAGTCCTAATGGATTTTACATCTTGCCTCATAGGGGTTTACTAAAAAACAGTGCCTTGAAATACAGGAATATATTTATATTTATTTCCTGCCTTATATTCAATAGATTTGGTAACAAATCATACTATTAGCTCCAAAAACAACAGTCCCTTTCGCACTCTCTAATGATGATGAAACATCCTGTAGCCCACACTTTAATAGAAAAAGCTATTAACATTCCAGAAAATAAACATAAATCATGTTATAGTAAATTTGTTTAAGCTGTCCCTTCCACTGCCATTTCCATACATATAAATTACCGTAGTACTTATATAAGAACGTGGATGAGAGCAAAACCAGGGAGATAAAGCCTCTTATTTATAATCCAGGACAGCAAATCCTCTTTGATCCAGTACCTGGGATTTTTTTCTTAACATTGCAGTGTACAAACAAGAATAATTTCCATGGTGACATTCAAGCACACAAACAAGAGGCCATCTGCCATGAGATGTCTCTCTTGTAAAACTAGATTACTCGCTTTATTATGAAGGCAGTATATTTTTTAATTAAAAGTAACAAAACTGAAATTGAGGAACAGTCAGGCTATTTATACTTCTATACATAAGAAAGCCCATACTTATATTGTGCTAAAACAACTTAAAGTCCTGAATGTTAAGATGCGCTTACCTTTGTACCTTTATTTCTCACCAGAGTTAAGGATTAAGTGACGGAATATGCAAGCTTTTTATTAGGTCTTCAGAGATCTTTCATAGATTTGAAAGAAAACACTTGTTGTACCTATGAAACCATTAACACTTGCACTGCTACCACTTACAAGACAAAAACAAGTAGACATGGACCCCTCCTAGCTCACGATTTTATCGGAGAGAATAGTATTTTTATTTTTATTGCATACTTTTGGAAAGGAGATCAAACCAAGTTTCCCTGTAAGGTAGAGCACACATACAGAAGAGTTGAGAAAAGATTACTTACACTGGGAGCTGTGGTGGTGTAATTCCAAATCTTGATCTTGGATAGACCAAAGTCATGTGACTGGGTGGGATTGCGGATAACAAAGTAAAGTTGGACAGGTGGGTGGAAAGGACACATCCACAGGAAGCTTTCCTTCGTGATCTACAAACAGATACAAGCAGACTGTCACTAATACTCTTTGTCCTAAAGCAGGATATTTTAATTAACTCACCGCCCCACTGAAAAACCATACATCGATTAGAAAAGTAATCATTTCCTAAAATCCGCTACATTAAGAGCAAAACCTTAACCTCATTTCCAAGCAGCAAATCCGACTCTCCCGTCTGAAAGACAGCTCCCAACCACCTGACAATTAGAGAAAGGTCAGCTGCTTGCTGTCCCAGTAAGACATCTGCACGCTCACGACGACAGGCAGCCTGCCATGCTTTGTAACTGCGGGGTCAGAGCAAGTCCAGTTTATTTTAATCAAATTAATCAGCTTTGCAGGCACAGAGGGGATCACTGAGCACAATGGACACCATATAATCACTGGATGATTTCTTAAAGTGCTTATACTTCTGTTTTGCCCTCTAAAGAGGGGAATCTCACAGAATTTTATTTTGTTGCCTCTATTTTAATCAGGCTTTGCCAACAACTAATTTCCCTTACAGATTTATTCCCTAGAGCTATATATAGGACTCCACATTTGAAATTTTCTAAGATATCCCAGAAACTCCGAACATGAATTCTACAGACAACTGACAATCAAGACATTTTAAAGTACCAAAGAATCCTGAATTCTGGACATTGTTCAGAAATTCTACCTCTGCATGTTCAGGAATGGAGGAAAAGGATGCATGGCAGCTCAGAAAAACATCGAGTAAAGAGTTTCAGAACCAAAATGTTGAATATTAATATACTTGCTGTCAAATGTTACCCCAAAACAGATTAACTTGGGTACAGAGCAAATTACACACACAGACCTTTCAGTGATCTGAGATGAGCAGATAAATTAGCTCCATTTCTATTTTCAAGGGTACCTACTACATATAGTCACACAGTACGTACACAGAGTTGGTATTTTTCCATATCTTTTCACTTTGAAGTGAGTCTGTTTTTCCTGAAGGCACTAACTACAAAACTTTCCTCCTGAGTACTTCAGATGTGTGCTTAATGACAGTAAGAACAGAGCTCTGCCAGCCTGTTCCAAGATACCATTGACAGACCCACTTCTCAGAGGGGTCATCTTCATATTCCAGGCTCTGATGGTTCACAATGTCTGTGCTGCAGGGACTTCTCAAAAAACTTTGGGAGACTGTTGTTGCTTTAAACATCAGATTTAGGCATAAACAGACATAAGAGTGCTAGATGGGTTTAATCCTTTCTATAGAAAGAAAAAGCAAGAAGTCTCTTAACATTAAAGAAATGAAGGATAGCCCTCACACCAGTACAAGCCCAATTCCAGGATAAACTTCAAAGCTAGATCATGTTACTCAAGTCATTTTGTGTGGACACTGAAGGGAGACCTGCTGGAGAGGAAAGGAAGGTTCAAGCACTGTGAAGAGGAATGATGGTGGGCCTGAAGGTTCACCATTGTGAAGAAACACCTTTGTCAGGTATTTCTAGAATTACCGTTACCTGTCCTTGTTATCAGGAGGTTGAAAAGACCTACATAAGCATGTAAGAATCAAAAAGGTTTATGGAAAACAATCTCAATGAAGTGCCTAATCTGTCTTATTAAGCATTATATCCCATCAGGCTCTATTTTCTTAGTTAAGAGCACCTGATGTTCTGCATTTTTTCACTTTTACAGCATATCCCAAAGTACAAGGGAGGAGGAAATTGAAGTGTTGTTCTTAAAAGTCTGCAAGGGTAATAAATAAAATCTCTGATCTTCAATAAGACTATGTCTATTCTCCAAGACACGTAAATGATCAAAGGTTGTAGTGTTTTAACTGGTAAAGTGAGTTTTTCATAAAGTAAGTTTATGTTAATTTTCCATTCTGTTGAAAATATTAGTTGCTTGGAGATTCACTAATTTGTTGTTTTTCTAAAGCACCCAAAAGCTTTCCTGTCTGATGTGAACTGTACACAAACTGGAAACGCTGCTTTGGCTTCTGCAGGAGTCGGTAGTTCAGTTATCACATATCCACCTTCCAGCACCATATTCCCTGCCCAGGTTGCATCTTCTCTGATGCAGCACCTTCCCAGCTTCAAGAGAGGGGGTTACAGTGTCACAGATCAAAGCAATATATTGATCAATGAAACATAAAACCTCATTATTTAAGAATAAGGCGATATAACAATATGAGAAACGCTGAGGATAACGGGTTTATAATGGCTTAACGAATTTATGAGTACATCATTTATAATTATGTAGAAAGTCTGAGAGTTGCTACCGCTACTACTACTGAGTGTCATCTGCCAGAGAGCTCGGCCTATAAGGGAAAACAGGTATTTATGACACTAAACTACAATTTTCAGGAGGCGGTAAGAAAGATGTTTCACGTAAAAATACTTGTCTGGAAACAATACTCCATATGGAGTTTCAATTACCTTTTAAAATACCACATATTTACTCTTTCTATTTTCATTCACTCTGCAAGTAGAAAAGTATCACTAGCATGAAATGAGTTAGAATTTCTATTTTTTGATAGGCTAATTCATTTAGTATCCTCATCCACTAAAATCATACTAATTTTTACTAGAATTCTAGCTCTGAAGGCACAAGGAGACAATGAAGGTGCAGCACAAATGAAATTATGGCCGTTTGAAGGGCTATGGACATTTGCTAACATCTCCAGTAGCACTGGAATTTCATATACGTTACTCTTCTGTTCCTGTAAGCACCTCAGAACTCATCTCACTATCTCACAGAAGAGCCATGAAATACTTTTACCATGCCACAAGTTTTTCTTAATCTCTTGTTCAAAACTACCCACCTACAAACTCTCACTCTTCCATGATTCTACCCTAGGTAAAAGGGGACAGAAGAAAATAAGCAGGTTTCCCTCTCCAGTTTACTTAAATTCACACTAAATATCTGGAAGAAGTTAGCAGTGAAGCTCCTACACCTTCTGATTGTGAGAATTACTTAAACTTATCAGCAGACACACTAAAAATGTTAAATTCCTTGTCCTTAAAGTTTTGTGACCTCGTTCCACAGACACATTGCATTAAAAACTCAACGTGTTCCAAGACAATGTCACAGTGAGAATAGATAAGGAGGCAGAGTTAAAGCTGCCTCCTACCAGTTGCTCAGGTATGTCGGGCAAATTTAATCAAAATCTTTTCTAAACAGAATTGTAACTGAATACCAACCCCTTGGGCAGGAAAACTGGATTTATTCATAATAAGCAATATTAGTATTTTTTAAAATTATCAGGTCATTATTATGCAAGTCAGGTTCAAAATACAATCATGTTTCTAAACAAAATAACCGAGTGATAGAATATTAAAGAGATATCATCATGAGAACTTTTCACATCCAGAACTAAGCTGTCTTACATTTAAGCTCTTATTGACCAAGCAGCACAAATCCCCTGGGTTGTCAGCATTTCGAATGTCCACATCATGAGGAGACACAAATATCTTTTCGTCGTATAAATCAAAGAATTCCACCTCTCTCAGGCCCACATTTACTGGATCGCCCCAGTTAGAAAGAATTTCCATAGTCACATAAATGGCATCATGTACTTCCACACCGGTTGTCATCTGGACCAAAATGAAATATGGTATAAACGTAAGTGACAATAAAATACCACAATGTGGAACAAAACAAAGACTGTTAATGACATTAATACTAATGAGTCAGAAGCAAAAGCCTGGCAAACTCAAGGCTACCTGGATGACAGTCAGTCATTGTGGGTTCCACCAGTTCTGTCCCACGTCAACTAATCAATCTATGGCAGGGTAAGACAAGAAGGAACTTATCCCCCTCTTACAAAGCCCAAGGAGAAAGCTCTCTGTTCTTTGTCCCATTCCTTTGTCATTCTGGTGAACAAAGGAACAGTGATAAATTCACTTCTCTTACCCTGCCATAGGTTTATTAGCAGATGTGGGGCAGTATCAGTGGAATATTGATCCTTTGGTGTACTTTTATTTCTGTAAAAGTGGGAAGCCTCAGTTGTGGTGCATATATACACAAACCTTCTCTCTCCACATGGAATCTGCTTCAGATTTATCATCAGATGAAAAAATGTCATTATCACAGGCAGAATGGCTCTCAGGCTCCAGAAGGACTTTCAGAAGTTTCTTCTGTTGTCTGAAACAGACATATTCTTATATACATTACTTCATCATAATTAGGTATTTAAGGAACAGTTTAGTTGGTGCAAAAATGAGGAGATGAAAGGATGAATCCACACACTGGAGGGAAGAATCTCATGTGCCCTCACACTGAATGACAACAGTTGCAACATCCTACCTTAGACACCCAGAGTCTGGTTAACAGACTGGACTCCAGTTCTCAACTGGTTCTAAGGGGCAGTCTGAGAAAGTAATATGTAGGTAATATAAAGACAAACAGAGGGAGATGTTGGCAGTGCCATGATCCACAAAGACTGGAACCTTCTCCCTGATCTGCTATGACTTGCATCACGTCTCAGGTATCCAAAGATGATTCATGTGCAGCAGCCCTACAGTACACTTGGTGGTAAACTGAAAAATACCTCTCCAGAAAAGGAAGCTAGCCTTAAAAGAAATATAGATACCTGCTTCCAAAAGGACAAATTCTTTCAGTAGCTTTTGTAACTGCAGTCCTTGCCTGGCTTTTTTCTGTAGGTTCAGTCATTGCAGAAACAGATGAAACAGATTTCTTCTAAGGAGAAAAAAAAAAAAACCACGAACACATTACATTCACTTTCCTCTCCACATACCAATGAGTATCAATCTGCATCTCTGGAATAAATAAGAGTTTGGGCCCAGCTCTGGTCTCAGCTAACCTTAGCTAATCTGTAACTCTATGCTGAGTTAAAGCACATTTAACAGAATTGCTTTTGGTTTGCAATGAAAGAGCTATGTGGAAGAAAAGTGATATAAAAGCATTCTCGGATATCTATTAAATAGATAAATACCTCTCTGCAGTCTCATTATACACATTTGGTAGGACTCAGAGTTGACCAGAGCTTTGGCACAGGTCTACCTAGAACTTCTGCTTACCAGAAAAAAGATGATAAAGACTTTTAAACCCCCAAAAGCTCAGTTTTATTACAATAAACCCTTGATTTATTTTTTTAAATATAGATAGTCACTACTCATGGCTCTAAGAGAAAACAGAGGAAAAGTCCTCATTTCTCACTCCGCGCTCTTTCTCTGTCCGTACAGCATGAAGTACACACTGCTGCCTTGGTTATTTTTCCTAAGAATTTGCGGTAGCTTCTGTCAGAAACAGAACACTCAGCACAGTGAACAACTAGTCAAATGAGGAGCAGGAGTCCTTCTGTTCTTGGGTCACTTCCATTTATATAAATTTTGAAGAGTAAGAGAACTTTAAATGCTTAGAAGTACTAAAATGTCTTTTTTGGTATTAAAAATTCTGCATTGTTATACATTTAAATATCAAAGCCCAAGTTCCACAATCCCTTAATTGTGTAAGCAAAATTAAATTACTTCTGGAAGATCATTTAGGTCAGCTTTAAGCCTGAGAACTCACAGTGCATTTTTTAAACCACCCCATGCGTCAGGGTAAAATTACATCTGTTTTAAGTATTATTTCATTATTTTTCATTTAAGCACAAAATTAATATTAGGCCTAATGTTAGCAGCAAGATACATTATGAGAATATTCAAGAGCATTTGTTCTCTCCATCACAAAGCTATAAATAGCTCTAAACCAAGAGAAATAAGATTGAAAAGCTGACTTAGGTGGTGAAATCATATGTAAAGTACTTACCTATAGTAAAAGAGCATTTCCACCTTTACTCCTAAGCAAGACTCCCTAGAAACCTAACCTTGGCTCCACAATGACAGCGAATACATATTCATCATGGCACCAACTCAACTTCAGGGAGCATCAGCTCAGGTTAAAGCAGTCTTGGAAGCTCTCAGAATTCAAATCAGTAACTCCAAGAATGTCGAGGCATATCTCTTTTCCTTCTTATAAAAATGAGTCTCCTAAACTGGAAGCATACTTGGAATCCATGACCACAGATAGTTTTGTCAATTCCAGTTTACACTCAAATTTCTGTGCTGTTAGGAGAACTGAATTCCTGGTTATGCTCAAAGCTTAGCAAGGCTTCTCAGCACAAACCTCCCTCCTCTTGAACTTAACAAGGAATAAGTCTGACCTGAACAAGAAGAGAATGGATTTTTGTGGATTTCCTCATTTATGAGTTCTTTATTGTTTTTAAATGTGGTTGTTGGAGATAAGAGATACAGGCACTGCTGCAGAAAAACCTGTATGAGGAGCGCACATAACAGCTCTGCTCCGAAAGCAGAGCATGTGTTAGCGGGAATGCTGCCCATGTTAATGAGTCCAGTAGGAAGGCAGGATTTATTGCTCTAGAAATCACACACTACCTTAAGAAGCTTCGAGAATGAAAAAGGCTCAACTGGGCCTGCAGCTGTGAATTGACTCTACAGACATAGCATGTGGCTGCTCTATCAGTTGCTCAGTGATCCCTGAAATCAAGAGGGAGCTGTGGGACGCTATCCTGAGGAAGCAGATTAAAGAAAACCACCTTAAAGAAGAATAATACAAATCCAATTACACTTAAGAGGCATCACCATTCATTCATACACAATCTTAACAGAGAAGAGATTGTAACTCCTGGGGGGTTTTGCCCTCTTGTGTATTTTGCCATACCTTTTGAGGGCTTGTGGAAGCAGCCTGCTTTTGCAGCTCTCTCTGCAAGACCTCATTTTCCATTTGCATTGCTTTAACCACAGCCGACACAGACAGGTCAGGATCCTTCTCACACGCAGTCTTACGAGCTGCTGAAAGTGGTCTTTCTGGTCGACTTAATGGTCCTGCCACCAAAAGAAGGAAGAAATATTCATTTGTCCAGCCATACCAGTATGGAATATTACAACAGCATGCATCTGAAACATCCAATTCCGCTACTGACACGGGGCTTTGCTAGCAGCCTGTAACCATCCCAAGCGATGCTGAATTGTTCCAATTGATTTTTATATTAAGATTCCATGTCACATCTACTTTAGACAACAGCTGAAACAGTATCATATGAGAAAGGAGACTCACAAATGAGAAATATAAAACTTTTTATTTTTATGCTTTAGGACTTTTTGTACTCGCTTTGTTCTGATCCATGGCAGAAATGCCTTGTAACAGTTCATTTAAGAAGAGTTACATGCAATTCCAGCATGACAGTTTTTCAGTGTAATTGGGGCGTTCAGCTATTTTGAATGAATCCCCAGAGTCTTCTAGCAAAAGAAGGGGAGTCCAGAGTTGCTACGTGCAAGGCAAAATAAACGACCTTATCAGTTTAGTCAAAATGGCCACACATCCAAATCTTCCCCAACATCACAGAAATAGAAACGCCACAAGTTTAAAAGACAGAAAATAAAATTTAACTACAGAGAATCTGAGATGGGACTGAAAGAAGCACAGTGGTTATAGTCAAAGACTTCAGAAGTCAAGGGAAGAAGTGAGGCTGCAGTTGCAAAGGCATTTAGATCAAGGGAAAATACTGCAGAACAGGCTGACGTGGAAGCGTGCTCGTAACGCTGCAGTCAAGTTTGCTAAGCAGGAGAGTAAAACAGCAGTGGATGCTGGCAACATGAAGTTTACCTTGAAAAGACAGGAAGGGAAAACCCAACAGATTTGCATGCATTCACCCTCTGCAAGCCCCATGCCATCTACACTCAAAACCTTCCAACAAGCATTAGCCATCCCTGCAAACACAGGGACAGAACAAGAGTCCTTGATTTTTCTGTACTACACCATCCCCCTGAAATGAAATTACTTTAACAATTTAAAGTGAGAGTTGGACAGAAACAGTTCTACCAAGCCCTACTATAACCTGAGAAAATGCTATACACATCTTTGGAAAGCAGTCAAAGCAAGCATCTGCTCAGACAGATGGTGGGTGAGGGTCTCAGAAGCTACAGAGTATTTATTCTGAAGCCAAGAAGAATTAGCTGACTTTCCTCAATTTGGTTTTCTGCCAATTAAGAAACTAATATTTTGACTTTACAAAAATGTCAGCTTTATTGCTTTCTTAGGAGACATCTGAATCTTGCTTTTTGGAAAAGAGTGTCTTAACCAGAGTATGGTAAGCCAGAAAACTTTATCTCAGACTTTCCAAAACTCAAGTTCAGACTTGTGCAATTAAGTCTGAACTTATATTAAGTGCAATATAACTGATGAAATAACTGATTATTTCAGCCCCTAGATTTTGGGGTTGGGGTTTTTTTGGGTGGAGTTTTTGTGTTGTTTTTAATTATTTGTTGTTGGGGTTTTTTTTTTAGCCCAGGTAAAGACCACATCTTAGCAGCAGGTTTCTAAAGCAAGCAGCAGTGCCTTCCCAATGGCGTTCTCCAGTCCAGAAAAAACGTTTTCCAGTATGGTACAAGGTACCAGCCTATCTACCCAGCACTGGAGACTGATCCGCAGTGTTCAAGGTGTAATTAAAGCACAATCCCAAGCAGCAATAGCCATGGTTTTGCTGTGCTGTGAAAAACTATGCCTTTTGTGCTATAAATATATTGTGTGAAAATCTTCCAGCACAGCGTCAATTGTTGGTTTTGAGAAGACACGTTTCTGTTAATACCACATGGAAGAGAGCGCTATGAGGAAAGTGAGAAACACAAGAGCAAGCACGAGGACTGAAAGGGAGAGGAAAAAAGTCTTGTGCTGCAGAAACAAAGAAAAGGAAGGTAGGAAAGATGTAGCAGAAGACTAAAGCATACAGGCTCTGGACTTTCTCACAATTTTACTTAAGTCAAACACTAGAGGTGGTAAAAATCACAAAAACTGACAAAAAACACCAAAGAAAAATGACAAGGGCTAAGAAAAATCATGTAACAGATGTGTGCTGAAATTACAACTGAGCTAGAGGGAAAAAACCACGAAAAATCTCCTTACTGACATTATATATTCCTATTTCTTACTAGAACAAATGCTTTCACATCTTTCCTGGTGCAAGAACTCAGCAGACAGCGGCCGAGTGATTTTATTTTTTACCGCAATTGGTCTGACAGGAATGTAGATCTCAGCATTATCTTTTCTTTTTGCCGAGAGAACTCGTAGTGGCTTCACTTCTGCAAGATAAGGGAACAGAAAAAAAATCCACTTCAGAGACATTTAGGAGCAGCCAGCCTGGGAAAACTTACCGGAACTTAACTGCTACAATTTTCTCACTTTAATTATGCTGGCACAGTTAAAGTGATACCTCCATCCTCCCTCCCTTTCATTGATACTGTTCTATTGATGTAGAAATACAGACACACAGCCTACACTGACTTAAAGAAACAAAATAAAATACGTCATTGTAAGGTACCAATATATCTCATCTGTACCAGATATTCACCTGCATTACCGTCAAGGAAAGTAAAAACAAAAAAGAAGTCCTAAGTCACTTATTAACATAGTTATACCAAAATAAACTCTTAAAATAAAGAGTTTTCTTTCAAAGGGGGAGAGGGTTGCCTAGTGCAGAGTACTTCTTCACTTTGTTTGAGAGTTATTAATGGCTCCATTGTTTGCATCGCAGCTTTGAAATGTCTCTCAGGAAAAAAAATATCCTATACTCTCCCAAAGATCCTGTTCTCACTGCTGCTCCATCCCTTGCTCCTATCTCTTCTTCTGCCACCTCTACCCATTCACAGTCCACTCACCTCTAGGATAAAGAGAGGAACACTCCTTTACTCAATTTGTTCCGAGATTGTTCCTCTTAAGCAATTAAATATAGAGAAGGAGTGGAAAAAAAGGAAAACCAAAACCCAAACCCAATGAATGTACTCGATGACTGGGGAGGGAATTTTGAGAAATACTGAATGTAGGTCAAGGTCTGGTTTCTGCCTGAACTCTGCTTTTAACAAGCAAAACATCTTTGAGACTAGTGACTGGTTTAGGGCTTGGACATTGAGGGCTTCAAAGGAGAAGACCTGGCAAAAGAGCAGCTCATAGGCAGAGGGATTTGCTTTCTCAAATTAATACACATTTCACCAGGGCTCACCAGCACATGCTATGACAACAAGTATCCAGCACGTGAAGCAGAGGAAGCTGGGACAGGGAAGGTCTGGCTGCCTGGATTAATGCAACTGTTCAAAAATATTGTTTAAAATAATTATTTCTTGAGAAATCTCATAGACAGTCTGAGACCATCTTAGTTCCAGTGTCTAGTCCTGGTGATGCAAGTGTGTTAATTGGGGCTATATCTTTTTCTTTGCAAAAAATTTCTTAGTGTAGTAGGAAGAGAATGCAACTGTCCCAGATCAGGAGATTAAAACAATGGGTTTGCTGAAGAGCATGAAAACTCACAAGAGTATGGAGGAACCCTTAATGATTAACCAGCAGCAATTCCCTTAGAAGTAATGCTCTTAAATTTATTATTACAGTACTGTAGTACTGTATACTACACAGATACTTACTACTTTGATCCTGGTTGAACTCCAACACACTAAGTGCACCAGAATCAAGGCCAGAGCATCTCCCAGTGTCCTGACCTTCAGAAGCTTCTTTCTGCAGTGATCCACTGCTATGCAACTGAAGGTCTCCAAAGCTTGTAATCATTTCCTTGGTGGGAGATGGTTCTGAAAGCACAACCTCCACATCCTCTTCCACAGAGTCATCATCATCACTAAGAGAGTCTTCTTCCATCCTTTTCTCTTCTATACCGAGTTGCAAGCTGCTTCTCAACTCCTGCTACAGTTAAAGCAAATTTGTCAGAAAAGCTCAAAAGTATTTTAAAAATAAAACCATGTGGCTGCCTCTTCTATAGGAGAAAAAAAAATATCTCAGGAACTCAGAGCCATGATACAGCTGAAAAATATTCACATTTTTATGTCGTGACTTCACTCTGATAATGACTTGTAATGAAAAATCATCCTATAACTCTTATTCCTTCGTATCAGAATCCTTGCAGGAAAATTCTGTAGGACACAGAATTTACATGCATGACTAATTGTTAGGAATAAGGAGGTAAGCAACGTAGAGGACAAGGGCATATATTTTTCCAGTCTCACACAGTAAGACTATCATGTCTTTTGGCTTGCTATTTGAACACTAACTGCAATCCAGATTTGCCCAGATTTTTTTAAGTGGACAAACTGTAACAGGATTTTATGCAAAAATGAATCTATTTTGAAATTTACTGTGGAAAAACCTGCCCTGCCTCTCCCAGCATACAACACAAACAGCATAGATGACGCTGGACAGCCTTGTGTTTTTATGAATGCAACAGGAAAAGATTTTGCATGTCTTAAATGCTTTTCTTTGCTACTCTGTTGGTATGAGGGTGTTGAGATAAGTACAGGTAAGCAAACTGTACCAGTAGAATGAAAACCTGAGGCCATCTTAGGTACAAATGAACAGTGACAGCGCATGTTCAGTCTGTAATGAGAGCTTCAAGCTGCTCTTCTGCTACAGATGACACTTGTGCAGAAATCCATGTTGACAGAAACGTATTACAAAAAGCAGGCAGACTGAGGTTCAAAAGAGGGTCTATAAGCAACCCGAGGCTTGATATTGAACACGTCTTTATGACAGTCAAGACTAATATTCCAAGTTACACGATAGGGAATTGCAGAGGCTTTCTTTTTGGTTTGAAACCTCACAACATCTGCATTTCAACACAACATTCAAGAAAACATATTGTAGCTTCAGGAAAACAAAAACTTGTTCCACCTGAGATACAAACAAAAGCAGGGGGTTTGTTTAAAATTATTAGCTTACTCCTTACACATAAATGATTATAAAGATCTGTCACTGTAAACACGTTACTGATTTGTGGAGAAAAAGAACGACAAGCTCCAAAAGCAATACAGGAATGGCAGAAAGATGCAAGCTAGGAAAAGATGCTCTGGAAGTTTGTCTGATGTCAGTGGTAACACCTGTCGACAGTTTCATATATAGATGCTACTCCACTACCTAGAAAAGCTTTATTGACATCATTAATTGCTTAGGCAGAAAAACATTCCTAAATTTTTGTTCTTTTTTTAAGGACAGGACATTTGTGAAGTGTTCTAGAACAAACTGCAACTAGTAACCAAATGGAAGGATGACCTGTCAAACAGTCAATACAATAACAACCCTTGATGAAAGCAACTGTATCAACTATAATATTTTTAAAACCTTACTCTGAGTTCTGCTAGGTAAAACAATGACATGCAACTATTTTAGCACGATTACTCAAAAACTAACAAATCCAGAAAAAGTTGCTGTTTAAACTTTCTGAAACCTGACGCTCACACAGGTAGCGATTAAGGGAGCAGAAAGTCTCCTTTTGTGAACACCTTGAATCTATTCAACAGAGACAATTTTCTACCTCTAAATTAGGGCTTAATGTGTTACAGCGTTGTTGACTGAAATCAGACTGTCAAAGTAGTTTTATTTTTTTCTTTTCATTTTTTCCCTCTATGTCAGATCTCATCAATACAAAGTCATCTAGTGGAAAGAACACTACACACTGCGTTTGCACATTCTAGGTAAGACTGATACCTGGGCCTATGCACATTTCAGTTGACACTGCCATGAACAATAAAAGGCAACTGTCGATTGTACCTGGGAGCGACAGAAAAGATCATCGCCATTTGTCTCCACACTCAAGCTTTTGTAAGGTTCAAAATCCTCAGAGTACTCAAGGGGAGGTTTAAGGCAGAGTTTAGACCCCTTTTCTGTTTTAATCTTCACAGTTCCCTGTGAACAGAAGCACACAACAAAATCATACATCTTTTGTACAATGGGCAGTACAAACAGAATAACCATCGCATTTCACATAACAGTATCTCAATCAATCAACACATCTCCTCTCTGTTCCACTGAAGGTTTCTGTCCTCCCTGAGCTCACCTTTGGGCCCCCACATTATGGTTTACCTGCCCTAGTCAGGGTCCCCACCTGCCGCTCCCATGCCCAGAGTGGGACAGGCCCAGCACACCTCGTGTTTGGCACCAAAGCAAGTGCCCAGGTTCAGCCCCTCACCTCACCATCTAAGTGAAAAGTCACAGAGCATCTGCTGTAGTTTAGCCCCAGATACCAGCTAAACATACTCAATAGGGTTTGGATGAGATGCTCTCAGGAGCTCCCTTTCAACCACAATCATTCTGTGCTTCTGGAACGTCTATGTACAAAAATGACTGCTTCAAGTAACTGCCATGTTTTGAAGATGTATTACTCTTGTGCCTAATAACAAGGGAGAAATATTATGCCATGAGCATTCAAGCACAAATATTTCTTTGCCTTTAATGGTCAGACACGGCTGCAAAAGTCATTCATGTTAACTTGTCTTACTTCATAATTAGGAAGCAATTGAAGTCTGCACACTGCCAGTTACTCAAGCATGGCTAAGAGGTGGAAGGTTAGAGAAACTCACCTTGCCGCACCACTGAGTTTCAGTACTCCAAAAGATGACAAGAGAAAGCAGGAAGTGCGTACACCTCTCAAGGAACAAAGTTATCTGTAAGTAACTTTCCCCACTTTGGAACTCTGGTGCAGACGTACTCCACAGGGGGGAAGTCTCACCAGTGAGCAATGTGAAGAGGGCTGTTCCATCAAAGGTAGCATGTGATTCAGAAGCCTATGCACTGATACTGAACTTAGTTATCTGGTGTTCAGACACTCCTCTAATACTTTAGAGGTGCCAAGAGCAGAGGAGTCCGGAAGAGAATATCCTATGGCAACCTGGCTTTTGACACAAAGTGTTCTTTCATAAGTCTATCTTCCTGCCTCATAGCACACCTTGGCCCAGCCTCTTTGACAGCTTTGAAACATTAATTGCTAGGTCCTTTAGCTATCCAACAAACCTCCAGGGAAAACTGCATGGAAAACAAACTGCTGTCTGGCCCCATCTGCTTCTTACACACATTTCCTTAGCTAAATAATTCCAGTTGTTCATTAAGATCCTGTAACTCTGCCCATCCAATTGGATAAAAGACTTAAGGTATCATTCTAAGCTAGTCTCAAGTAGTAGCTAGTTTTAGTATAGCTCCCTATCTTTGGCTAACTTCCCAATCCAGTCAGAGGAGATAGCCCCTTCTTCATTTGGCTCCTGTGATTAGAAAGACATTGGTTATAACTAGCCACACGCTTGGCAAATCTAGCAAACAAGTTCTGACAGGCCATAGTGTAAGCAGTGATCTACTGAAAGTAATAGCAGCTGAGAAAATGAATTCAATTAAGCAGTAAGGGTGATAAATAAAGCAATGCAGCCTTAAAACTTGAATGTACAATGTTTGTTGAAAGAAAACCTGCCTCACATGAATGCTTGATGCACAGTGACACAGCCCCCTGATGCCCAGTCAGGGATGTCCCTGAACATCCAGCCAGGGCAATTGTTAATCAGGTAGGGTAATTATTTGGTTAACATGGCTCAGTTGTTTAGCATTTGCATTTATTCTGTTAATTAAGTCATACTTCTTGGACAAGTTCCGTCAGATCCTTCTTTAGGCCAAAAAGAAACAAAGAGCATTGAGGTTTCTCTAGTGAACCAGCAACCATGTAGCTAATGGTGCCAAATTTCTTACAGGCAGGTATTTTTATTATCTATATCCATTTTCCTCTCTTCTGATCTACAAGAATCTGTCACCTATTACAACTCACGCTAGGTAAATTGCATACTTGGCCCTGTGTCCCTTAGTACTATTGCACGGTGGAGAAGACCAGTGGCAGGCAGGGAAGTATCTCCAAAATTAGATTCTCCATCCTTTGCACGAGAGAAGCTCTCTAGGTTTCCCAGCAGAGATGTCAGGCAATACCTCTTCTGCTGGAGCACAGTGAGCCAATCATGTCAAGGGGACAAAAGTTCCTGTGGTGATGTCACTGAAATCAGACCCTTTCAGTGAGATTTGTCTCTTTAGCTTCAAAGTACACACAAAACTGGTCAGGGGATCATTTGACATTGTCACTTGATTTCCAGACCAAACCAACATCCAGATTCTCTAAGAGTTTCAACTGCCCAGTATCTACTAGTTGCAACCATTTTCCCCTAAAATTGTTTACAATCAAAAAATTAGCTGAAAGATGCATTCTTTAAAACTGTTTCTGACCTGCAGCCAACCTCTGCGCTGGATTTTGCTCGGTGCAGTCTGTGTGCAGTGTTCTCGCAACTCACTCTCTTCTAGGTGGGCTGCTTCTTCAGAATGTAGAGACAATAATTAGAAGATAGATAACAGAAATACAGTATTTGACAATTCACACCTTAGTTTGCACTTTGTTTTTTTTTCCTCAGACAAGGACAGAAAAGTAAGTCTTTGACATGTCAACGGTATCAACAATGGAAGAGACCCTGCGCTTCAGGTGCTGGCTAGTTGTGTGCTAGTAGCAGGTGTTTTGAACCTCTCTGGGGACAGTCATCATCATGTGCATTCAAGACAAATTGTTTAGAGATACACGAGCTTAACAGGAAGTGAAGCCCCTCATTCATTCCCATAAGTGTACAGAAATGCTCCAGAACAGTCTGCACATCATTCTCTTAGCTGGGTAGCCAGGAAGGTCTTAGGAAGCCAGCTAAGCCCAGACTGCATACTACTGAAAGCAGACGCTGATGAACTGGGTCCCAGTGAACAACAGGCAATACACTGGGTTTGCAAAGGAATTGTGCCTATTTACGCTCAAACTAAGGAAGCATAAGGTACTGGCAAACTAAACAGACTGTGTTAGGTATTTAACATACCCTGCAGAAGATTCTTCATGTACAAGTAATAAATGAAGGACAATCATTTTCCTTCACTCCTAAGGCAATGAAGAGTGCGTTCCAGAACTTGTGCAAAAATTCTGTGTATGGTCAAGGAGAACTAGTAGTTCCTGTGCTGGAAATTGTTCCAACTTACAGAGGAACAATGGATTTTTGAGAAGATGCTTTGACTGAGACAAAAAGACAAACATATCACAGGTCACATCAGCATCCTCAATGGAGCAAGGACTTCACCAACACTCTCAACAGCATCCTAAATAAAGGCATCTCATTTCCTAACATCCAAGACAGATTTACAGCTTCCATTTCTCTGCAGTGGAGAAAAATAGCTGATGCAAAACCTTTTTTCCTTAAGCCATAATTTAATGGTCACCCTATGCCACCAGAAGCTGGCACTACCAATAAAAGGAGCAGTTGCCCTACAAAGGTTATAGAATCACAGAAAGATTTAGTTTGGAAGGAGCTTCTGGGGGTCACCTAGTCCAGCTTCCCATTCAAAGCAGGGCTTACTTCAAAATTAGATAAGGTTGATCATTACAACTCTCTATAGACATTTGCTTTTTGGGGTTGGACAACTCTACGTGCACCTCTGGAGTGACCTGCTCAGAGAACTGCAACGGGCAAGTTTTAACTGAGAAAAAACATAAAAGAATACTTTTAATTGTAGTCACTTGTGCATTTTGGCTCACCATGAGGTCGCACAAATGCTGGAACAAACAGATAGGAGAGAACAGGCACAAGGTAAGAACATTCTTGGAGGAGCAGTCTATGCTTAGGTCAATTTAGAGGGATCATAAAATTACAGAGTAAAGAGAACAGGATGTTGCTGTATTGCTTCAGCACAAAGTATCTGTCTTTTGGGCCTGAAACAGGACAAGGGAAAAGGAATGGACTGTTCCAAGGAGGAAAAAGAGCCCTTCCAACTAGAGCTCCTGCTACTCCATCAGGCTGTTCCTAAGTAGCCCCAGAAATACTTTGTGGTTATCAGCATTGGTGTTGATTGCTCTAGGGCTCTTCTGGCACTGAGGGTGAACTGCTCTGAGGTTACAACACTAGAAATGTGGTCTGATTTAGTCACAGCTTTGGGACAGATGGAAACCATCTTTCACTTCTTAAGCACTCCATCTCTTCTAAGCAACTGTCCAGAAGGCCACTCATGTATACTACAAATGTAAGTAGGGAAAGGGGACAGGGTAGGACTCACACTACCACTGCTGAATATTTGCTTCTCAGAATTGAGTATTTTCTGATGGATTCATGTGACCAGGTCTGTCTAAAATCAGGAAAAACAGTAGCTTAAATCCCAAGCAGAATTTGATGCAGCTGAGCTAGTCATCTGTGCCATAAACATTACTTTAGAACAAAAACATCCTTCTCATGGGATGGATGTGATGTGAATACCAACCACTATCTGTTTTGACACCCAAACCCAAAATAGGTCCACTGCCGTCATTCCCTTGGAGGCTTGAGCTGACTATGCCTATTCTAGTAGCCAAGAACCACACAGCACATCATCAAAACATTAGTCATAATCAAAGGAGACCTCATGCTACCCTTAAGCCATGTCTTTATGACCACACCAACATTCACCGCAAGTCGATGCATGGTTGTGAAACTATGTTTGGGTTATACACCCAAAGAAGTTACAGTCTATCTAGAGACTAGCTTCACTACCTTATAAGCACATAATTTATTTTAATTCATTTACCAAGCCTACGCCTAAAAAGTTTATCAATCACCATTATAATGAATTACTCCTAGGGACGACAAAGAAAATAATCCAGACAAATAGAATTATGATGACAACTTCAGGAACCACAAAGAGAGATTTGTGCCTATTCTATATTATTAAGTATCACACTTCCCTAATTTTTCAGTGAAGACTAAACCTACAGATGGATGCTTTAGAAATAATGATGCAATAACTCTCACAGGAGATGGATAGGGAAGAAAATTCAGTCCTGCATCTCAGATAGAAATCATTTCTCTAAGTAAAATCATATTCAATCATTGAGAAGAAATGCCTAGAAATGAAACAGCCCACAAAATTGCTAAGGTACTACCCCCAGGCAAGAAACTTATACAGATCATCAGCGACTCCCACTCTGGATTCTAGTGGCAAAATCAAATGGAAGAAGAAAAAATGACAGGATGATGATGATTCAGTTGCTATCTCTCACTGCAGCTACACGTGTTTAAAATAACAACATTGGATAGCTAAGTAACAGCAGAACACTGAGTTCTCTTCTGCAGAGATAACACTACTGCCTCTGAGTTGATGGAGTTGAGGAAAGGAACAGAGAGAACCACTGAAGTCTTTAAAGGTCCCTAAGACAAGCTGAAGTATTCTGCCTTCACCAAATCAAATGGCATTAAGCAGCCATAAAAATAAACAGCTTTGGTTAAGCTAACAGCTGCACAGCAGAACTTCCAGAGGCAATTTCTCTTAGCAAGGTCTATTACAGCTGCTGCCACAATATTCCTGTACCATTTTTGGACCAAGAAGCCAAAGACATTGTTTTACACCCTCTTTAGCTACCTGAAGGTCTCCCACCCCTCTGTGACAGAGCACACAATTCCCTTTGTTTTCCAGTATCCAACAACATGAACTTTTTTCCACCATTACACACAAGATTTTGCTTCCATGTAGAACAGTGAAACTATGTGACTAGCTATTGTGCCAGCTCAGCCATCATCACTTGATGCTGCCATCAGCTGCCTGATCACACAGCCCAGCGCTGAACTCAGCAACAGCCCCTCACAAGTCTTCTTGCAGACACTCCTGCCAGAGGTTCCTGTGGGCCCAGCTCCTCCA
>JAVSBS010009681.1:4280-16020 GCA_033124195.1 Coracias cyanogaster
CCCCCCCCCGTTTGTTTTTTTTTTTTTTTTTTTTTTCCTTTCCCTTTCGGGCTGGCGGGATGCCCGCCGGTCTCTGGCAGGCTGGTTGGTGCCGGTGATTGACAGACCAAGGTCAGGGAAGCTCTTCGGGGCTGCGGGTGTCGGATTTCGGGGAGGAGAGATAACACATCCCCAGCGCTCAGGAGAGCCCCTCCTGGCTCCTCCGCGGCCGCGCAGGGTTCCGCGGGGCTGCGGAGAGGTCCTGCCCGGCGCCCGCGGCGTTGCGCGGATCGGCTCCGCGCCCCCCGCCTGCCAGCATCCTCCCTGCCGCTGCTGCGGCTCCCCGCCTCTCTTCTCTTTCTTACATTTTAAGTTTTGATCTCCTCCTTGCAGGACTGAAAGAGTAATTCCCCATCAGCTGGGGGGGGGGGGGGGTGGGGAAGGAGGTTGGGGGGGGAACTATTTTGCTCCTTATTTGGACAAGTTTCAGTTATGGTTGTTTTTTTCCTTAAAATAATCATTATGTTTCACTCCATTAAGGTTACAGTAAATCTAGTTATGTGCACACATACACACGCACTCTCTCTAAATAGCTTATTGCATAATCCTGCGTAGCATGTTCAGTAATGTAGCGTGCAGCGGTCTGATAGGATCCCACACTGGACTTTTGTTTTATGCGACAAGGAGAACAAGAAGAAGGGAGGGGAAGCTTTCAAGTGTTGCCTTTTCTTGATTTTTTTTTTTTAAATAGTGACCTTCAGTAGTGAATTCTGAACACAGCATGAGGTGCTGCAAAACATTTTCTTGCTATGGCATCCAGGACGGGGAAGAGACAGTTTATATTTGTGAGCTGGTCCTGTGCATCATGGTGTGTGGAAGTGTTAGAACATGGATTGTGGTGTGCTTGAGACCTGAGGTACTGCAAATCCTTTGCCTTAAACAGAATTGCTCCAATGGGGGCTTATTGTATTTACAGGTCTGTCACAATATGGTTAGAATAAACACTGCAGTAAAGAGGGGGAAAAAACCCATTCCACATGAAGAAAGTGACATGTTTTCCTGTCCCACAGAAGCTGCTCTTAGGTTTTAGAGGTAGTTGTCTTCTGCCATGTTTTATTTCCCCTTTTAAAGTTTCACTGTTTGTCTTAGGGCACAGATTCAAAACACTGCATTTCCACTTTATACATGTGTTCTCTTAAAAGATTTGTTTAGATAAGGAAACCAATGCTAAGTGTTTTCACTTGAAAGAAATTAAATATATAGAATGATAAGCTGCTGCTAAAATATATAAAAAACACTTAAATTAATAATAAGAACTTGTTCTGAGGCAAAATTCAATTTTACTTCCTATTATGCAATCTTTGCATGTAAAGTTGCTTTAATGCAAAATAGCAGCTCATCAAAAATTCTGTTTTATTGGTATCAAAAATTTATGATATCCTGAGGCATGTGGGGCAGAGAGCAAGGTAGGAAAGCTGTGTCCTTTTACCAAGTTTAGTGCTTTCTTTAAAGAAACATCTCAAACTTATTTCTCCTCCCTTCTTCCTTGTTTTTGGAGGCAGTGGGTGAAGGTTTGTATCGGAGAAAACTCCTCCACTGGCAATGTCACCGTGCAGCTCTAATACACCATTTTGTTAATGGCACCCTTTCTGCAGACTCCTGCTTTCACTGCAGCACTGGGAGATACTAGGACATGTCCACACAACTGTAGAGGTGGGAGTATTTCTAAACTCGGCTGCTTTCATTCAGTATTGCCATAATGCTTATGTATGGCAAATATAAGTGCGTTGTTTGCATCCGTATTTTGACTATCCAAGCCTGCAAAGTCTCACTGGTGAAATGCAGAGATCTGATTCTGCTCTAGCCTGGACTTTCCACTAATGAGACTTTGTTTGCAGAAAGGTGACTCTGGCTTTAGAAAGGGCAATAAACACTCAAGGGCGTTATGTTCAGTACAATTTTTTTTTTTTCTGAAATAAGTGTGGCAAGAAATCAGTGCCAAGCACCTGAAATCTGCATTCATAAGAATAAACAATAGTTACTCCTGCTTCAGTAGAACTTCAGACAATTTATTAAAGGAGGCCACTGACCTTCTGCATCTGGGGAAACTGAGGCACTGTGAGGTGGGGTGATCTGGCCAAGGTGAGCCACAGACAGGGCTTGGTCTGACAAATCCCTCTGGGCGGTCCTGCCTCTGCTCCCACCACCACAGCTGGAAGCACAGGACAAGATCGCTGATGGCCAGGGGATGGGGATGGAGGGAAAGGCAGCACAAGCCCCTCTAATCCTAGGGGTTTATGGGTCCTGTTTGATATACTATTGAATGGAGCAGAAACTTCCCTGCTGGTTAAGGGGGCCCGTTCGGAAAAGAAATTACAGAGGGCAATAAACCTGCACCTTGGACTTCTGCTAACTGCTGCTTCTTTGCTCTTATGCTGTGGTGCACTTATTACCTAAAGCCTCTACAAACATGGGAAAGGGAACATTTAATTATAAACAGGTCTCTGAGCTAACACTGGCTCTCACAGCTAACAGCAGCCTTCACAGCTCTCTGGATCTGCATTTTCCCCAAATGTAAGGTAGCCAACAATTACAGGCGAAAGGGTTTAGAGTCTGAAATATCTGATCGTGCATTTCTAAAGGAAAGCTTTTACATCTACACTCAATCTGTCCCTCATCTTGCTTATTGTCCAATGACATTGAGCTCCACATGTCACATTAGGGCTATTGCAATGCTATGATCAGCTCTAGCACTGAGACACCCTGTGCAGTTTGCTGAGGCTGATAAACACAGAGCACATTCAGGACACCAGAAAGAGAGGGCTGCTAAACTCCTTTTGACACAGGCCATCCTTATTTTCATGTCAGCCTTGACCCATGGATCAAGCATTTTATTCTGGGTGTTGCAGTGGCAATGCTACGCTGCTCTGCAAGAGCACGTGCTGATCTCAAGGACTGGAAGATCACAAATTCTTTAGGTTTAGCCCTAGTTTTGTGGAGTGACAGGTTAACCCACTCTACAGATGGATGAAAGAGGTGGCAAGGATATTAGTAGAAAATGGTTTTGGAAATGTAATTCCAGGTCCTCACTTATCTGAAGTCAAGCACACAGAAGAGCAGGGTATTAAGCAAATACCTGTGAGCCTCTGGGGCTATGCAATAAGTGACTCATGTGTAAGTCAGACAGGAATCGTGATAATAACAATAATGATAAAAACTGTCTATGGCTTTCTGATTTGCATTATTACCAAATATATCTCTGTAGTGATTTCTGTCCTGCTGCATGCAGACTTAAACCATGAGGTGACACAAAAGGAAAGGACGCTTTCCTGGTAACATTAAACAGCACATAAGTTTAAATTTGGAATAACCAAATTTTATAGTCATGTTACTCAGCTCAATAATTAATGAAATAGCTTGGATAAAATTTAAAACATAGCAGAGGTATCAGCTGTTCTCTGCTCCAGAATCTATAACTAATGTTTCTATTAAATAAATCTTGTGTCTTTTAGAAGAAGCTCTTCTCCATAATCTGTTTTCAATTGAACACTACGGTAAATATATCAAGATTACTGGATCACATTGTTTACAGATGAAGCAGTTTAAAGGTGAAGTTATTTTGGTTTAAATCTTCTGTGTTTTAAAATGAAAGGCATTTCTGGAGTAGCTGCTGAAAAACAAAAATACCAGAAAAAAGGAAAAAAGGAAGAAGATAAAACATGGCACTGTGAGGGTTAAGCAAGGTCCTAGGATCCAAGTAAATATTTATATGAGCACTCAAAGAGGGGGGAAAAAAATCTCAATATAACCAAAATATAAATCACAGTGCTTTATGTTAGCTGTCAAATTATTCTAGCCCCTGCATTCCAGTACTTGCTCTACTGGTAATGTCACATACAATATGTGGGCTTATGCCCTGGTGCAGGTTTGGCAGGTAATTAAAGTCAGTTGTATGGAGGTTTACACAGACTCCCTCCGATCCACTGAAAGACAAACAACTTGTTAACTGTGATAGCTGTGAGTGTGCAAAATTATATGGAAGCAGGGATTCTCATAAGCAGAGGAGAAAAGCCTGACTCTGGTCAGTCGATGCCTTGGCTCCAATGTGGGTTAACTCTTTGGTGCCTCTGTAGCTCCTCGCTCTTTGCAGAGCCAATGAAACCTGGGTAGTGGCAGAATCAGCAGCCAGGTGTTTGTCAGAGGGAAAAAATAATAATAAAAGCAAGCCCTGAGGGCAACTAGCCCTCAGGTCAGGTTTGCCTGCATTCTTGACCTGGGGGAGACTATTCTTACTAGAAGTCGTCTGGATTATTTGGTCTTTCTGCTTTGTCCCAGTTTTTTATATTGGAGACTCCAGTCACAATAGAGTGTATTATTCCCAACACCTTCATGATGCTGCCCCTTCTCCAACCCAAGATGGTCCTGGAGACCCCCAGCTCCTTCCTTGGGAGGCAGCCTGCAAATGATGCCCAGAGCTTGCCTCTCATGGCCTTTGATGAAACTCTTTCATAAAAGGGAAGCAGAATCAAACTCTGGGGCTCAGCCCCCTGTCTGCTTTCATCTTCTCATTTGACTTCCTTTTGTGAGTAGGTGGGGAGGGAGGTTTTCAGATATACCTCTCATTTTGCTCTTCCTGTCATAGGTGTTCCCATCTTGGTGGGGTGGATCTTTGCACTGGGAGGCACCCTCATGTCTCCTGCTCCACATAGAAAATGGGTGCAGGGCTGAAGGTTCTGCTCTGGGAACTGGAGTGCCACAAAACCACACCTGTGTGGATGCAACCTCGGTGTCAGGGAGCTGTGCCAACACTGACACCACCACTGTGTGACACCCTCTTATTTAACCACAGAATTAGCATGGCACCAAGATGACGGGTTACTGCCCTCCGGCTCTCTCCACATGCGATGCGTCATCCCTACCTCCTGCTAAGACAGAGGCTAGGGGCAAAGAGTAAATCCTTCCCCACATGGGTTGCATTTCACTGCCACTTCCAGAAGGAAAGTCAAGCTACAATGATCTGCAAGGATAACCCCACCACTAGCACAACTTCACAGGGGCTAGTGAACAACCACCATCTGTTCAGCTGCCATTTGCCTAGATTTGAGAGTACCCTTTCCTATGCATTTTAACCAGTCTCTTATGCTAATCCCTGTCTACCTCCTTTCTCATCTCCTAGTCATATACAAAATCAGAGAGCAAGGGCCTTCCTGAATTAGCACAGATACCTGTTACTCAGCCTGGGAAATGTTGGGTTGAATCCCAACAGTAGGGGAAACAACCCTCCAAAAACGCAAAGCAAGCACAGATCAACTTCTGGAATTGCTTAGCTCCATTTATCTGCCCTAATCAAACAGTGATTTGTCTGTCTGATAGGAGTTTAGATAAAGTTTTCAGCAATTGACAGTAATTAAATGTGAAAGGGGAAGAAGCAGAGAGTTTCCAGGCAACATGCTGCAGAAGGGGAGTTTTGGAGGAAGGCAGAGAACCCCTTGTTAAACATCTGCCGGCCTGCATGGAAGGCAATGGTGATTTCCCTGCTCTTACAGAGTTCCCCCCTCCTCTTCACTCTCTGCAAAGATGTTCTCTTCTTGCTGCTAAAATCAGCCAGAGGAGAGACAAAATCTCTGGAGAGTAGGAAAATATTTCCCCCAACAAGTTATTGCCTCTGATTACAAGTGACAGATATTAAAAAGAAAAACAAAAGGCCCAAGGAAGGACAATATCACCTCCCCCATAAGGACTTTGCTCCCATGTCAGAATTATGCAAGCTAGAGCACAGTGCAATGCTCACTATACTCAAGATAGTTGTCAAGAGCAAAGTATAAACACTTCCAGCAAGTGCACTTAATAGAAGTTTGTGTGCCAAGTGCTACGGCCTCCTTTCTTGGTTAAGGCGAGAAAAAGGACTTTTTCATTAAGTGGGGAAAAAACCCCCATCCTCCGATTAAAAAAAATCCCAAATATTTGAATGCAGAGCTTTCTATAGCCTTTTGGTTTGTTACTTGTCAGCTCTAGCATCAACGTACCTAAAGCATATTAAAGTCCCCCCATCCACCACTCAATTTACAAATGTTAGCTGTGAGAGAACAGCCATGTTCAAAGACGGGCCTGAGCTGATCCACCAAATAGAGGTGGTGAGTCAACCTGCAACGGTGACCCAAAGAGGATGCATAAGACACGGAGTGGAGCCCCTGTTGTGCTTAAAACACAGCCACCCTCCTGGGAGAACAGAGTCTGTGGGAATTTGGCCGTTGGACTTTGTTGGGGCTTGAGGTTCACCCCAGCCTCCAAGGGGGGTTAGGTGCCTTCTGCCAGGAGATAGATGAGCACAGGCAAGAGATGCACTGCAGCAGCAATTAAGCTGTAATCGGTATCTGCCTTTGCTTGAATCACTTTGCTCCACCCTGAACATGCAGTACAGCGGGGCTGGAAGCTCCTCCAGCCAAGAACTTGGGACTCCAGGGAAGGGGTGTGTTTGTTCCTCTTCTGAACTAACTACTTCATTCCAAAAGCAACCACAGTTGTCTTGAGCTACTGTCACCAGTTCAATATGCCTTTAGCAGGAAACAGAAGCTTTCTGTGAATGAAAAAGGCCTGAATACGATGTTTCTGTTTTAATTGACCAATGTACCCTACAGATTCATGCTTTTTTCTTGAAATCTCTCTTGACTTTTTAAATTGCCATTCTCAATGACACAGTTTAATTCCTCCTCCTTGGACTGTGCTTGCCTTTTCCCAGGGTGCTCTCACTGAGAACGCCCACAAGGGCCTGCTCTTGTAGCCAGAGTGCAGGAGGAGCGGCTTCTCACTAGGGAACCTTCTGATGACTCCAAGATGACTACAGAAAACCCTCCCTGACTATGTCCCTCCATGCTCCCATATGATAGAAATGTTGGCTGGAGAGGAGCTCTGGAGGTCTCTCATCCAGCCTCCCACTCAAAGCAGGACTGCTGCCAGCACTAGTTCAGGTCAGCCGTGTCTTTGCCTCAGCAAATCTTGAAAACCTCCACGGGTGGAGATCCCACCACCTCTCTGGGTGTCTATTCCACCCACATTGTGCTAATTCTATTTCTAGGAACATACTCATCTCTGAAACAACTCTATCCTACCAGCAGGACAACAGCTTCGAGATGTTTTGCAATACACCCAAACCCCTGCTCTTCAAGGACCTGATGACACACAAGAAGAAGAAGAAACACACAAGAACCTGAACACCTATTAAGGGAACTAGGAACATTAAATGTTCTGTTTAGATCCCCAAAATACCCACCAGACTGTTCCTCAAGCTTACAGGCTGGAGGCACCTGCGGTATTAGCAGTAAAGTTCGCCAGGCCCCTGAGGTTCTGCTCCTGGGATGACCAGAAGCAGCTTGCTGCTTTGGTCTAATTCGCACACATGAAAATAAGATATTATTCTGTCTCTCCCATCTTAAAGTTCAATTTGCTAAGGTGTTCTCAGAGCTTTCCCATCACATCCACCTGACGCTGCAGCAGGATTGATGTACTGAGCACATACATAATGTCCTTCCCATGCACCTATACACTCATGTCTGCAATCTCTTTCCTTCCTTCTGGCCCAGGTTACCCTGTAAAAAGCAGAACAGCTTTGACAAAGCAGAGCAGGAGAGTAACGGTGCCAAGCACCTCTGGGAAAGGGTGCTTGCACCTTTGGGTGCAGCACTGAACTCGATCCCTGTCTCTTACTGCCTAGGCAGGCAGCCAGAGCTGGGGCCTCTGAAAGGAGAGCTTTGGATGCTCACCCTTGGGAGAAATTTCTGTATATGACAGGGAGGCAGATGCCAATACAGGACCAAATGGGGTGGATAATCCCCACGAGAGCACGATTTGAATAATTCCTTTATTTCTCACTAGCTAGCATGGATGTCATGGTTGTTCAGCTGGTCACAGGGCTCATAGAAAAGTCATGAGGATTACAGTGAAACTGCCAGCATCCTGGTATTTTCATCACCAATTAGAAGTTTCAGTGGTGATTTGACTGCCATCAAGTCCACACACACACACAAATCTCACAGAGGAAGGATCCAATATCTACAAACCAGAAGGTGGAATTCCAGACTCAAAACAGAGAGCACTTGTTTATAATGATAAAGCTAAAAAGCTAAAATAATTGTTGATTGGAAGAACTCAGGAGAGGTAGCAAAGGTATATTCCCTTGCTTGGAAATTGCAAGGAAAAGATTGGGTATTTTTCCAAGAGTCATTTTAATCAAATTAGGAATTAATCTAGAGATGTCCTATGGTTTATTATACATGTGAAATCAGATTAGATGGTCACAGTGTTTTCTTCTGGTCTTACAATCAATGAAAAAAAATGTAATTGTGGTGATAGTGAAACAGTGAAGAAATATACTGCTGAACTAGCAGGGCGGCTAACAGACATATGAAAATATTATGAATTCTAGAACTTGTATAACAGATTGCATTCACTTCAGCAAGAATTCCACCATTGTTATTTTTTTCCACATTTAATTTAAAGAGGCAATATCCTTTTAAGCTTTCATTCTGCAGCAGAGTAGATTAAATTTAAAATAGAAAAGTGCTGCAGAATAGATCTAGGGATGTTCAGGGCTGGAGGACAACTTAATGAAGCAGAAACTGAAATACCATACGTCTCAAATAGCTTTAATTTATACAAATATTATCTTTGTGTCTTTCATAATATGATGCAGAGGAGCTCAGAGCACAGTGTAATTCCTTTGCTTTTCAAGATAATTTTATCCATTTTAGTACCTGGGTTTGAAACCAGCCCAATTCAAACCAAAACAGCCATAAAGATTTTTTGCTCTAATTGCTGAAACAGGCTTGCACATATAAAATCAGTTTAATGGCTGGAAAAGGCTTCATGGTGTATAAATAGGGATAAGTACCAGACCACCTAGAGTCCAACCCTGCCACAGGTATTCAGATTGGCCAGTGCTGTCAGACACAGATCACTGAGGATCAGTGGCAGAACTGGCCTCCTGGGCCACTCTGTGATGAAAACTGGGAGCCCTCCTAACATGATACACTGGCAGATCCAGCACATCTTGCTTTAAACACCTTGGTTTTGTAGGACTATACTGGGTGCACTTTTGCAATTTTTTAGCCTTTCTTTTCCACCCCCAGCTCAGGAAGCAGGTAAATGGGACTGTGGCCCCAAACCATTTGATGCTAGTAATGAAGCCAAGAGCAGGAGCACCATCAGGAGGGAGCTGTGGTGTAACATGCACTTGAGACAGGATTTATTTCCTGCTGATGGAGGGTTAAGTGCTGGCGTAGGCTCAGAGAGAGGTCAGGGTGCTGTAAGGCCAATAACCCCAGCACTGGGGCAGCCACAGGCTGTCCCCTCTGGTGTGGCTCTTCCTGACCAGGGATGAAAGAGCACTGTCCCCAAAGTGGGCAAATTGCTCTGTGCTGGGATCCCTGGAGATGTCTTCTTCCCTCACAGCCCTTCTAACTGAAGGCAGAAGTGGTCATCGCTTTTAGAACAGAGGTAATAACTTTTCACATACTTGAGCTCCCACATATTTTGGGACGTCAATGTACCACTTCACATACTCCATAGGATACCAGACCCATCTCTGCTTCTGACTCCCTGCGTGGCCCTGGATAAAGCAGCCTCCATGTGAGTTGATTTTGATTTGTGAGAGGTGAACTAATATCTTTTATTAATCTCTGCAAAGGACTTTGAAACTAAAATATCATTATCTAATGTCTAGCACCTTATTTATTCACAGATGTTTGAATCTGTGCAAGACATATAAAACCGGGCTTTTTTTCTTTTCACACAGTGTGTTAGAAGTGGGGAGAAAGAGAAATAAAAAATATGTTGCTGGAAGACATCTTCATTCTGAATAAAAGTAGAGTTCATAGTGAAGAGGGTTCATATTTTCTTTATTCTTCATAACATGCATTTTCATGATTGGTTATAAGTCTGGCATTGCTTCTTCCTTTATATGCTGCCAACAGTTTTCTATGATCTTAACTCCCCTCCCTCCATGAAAAACTTAGGAAAAAAATTCCATATATTTGCATGCAAGTATTTGATTGACACATAGATTAATGTTACACAATTAAGGAATGTTATCAGGTGAGTGCTTCAAAAATCACAATATTTCACAGGCAGGCAGGCTTTCTGACACCACGGTAAGTAGAAATACTTTATAAAAATTATTTAGAATCACCACCTATCATCATGAGAAACCTTGTGTTGTGTTAAAATAATTGACAGGTTGATAGCCGTGAAATGTTTCCAATCCAATAAAATACAACACAGTATTTCCAATAACAACCCTGATATGCAAGGATTTACAGTGGTTACCCGTTTATTACAAAAAAGTGATGGAGTTCTAATTTGTGAGCAACTTGAGCATATTTCAACTCCACGATCAGCGTCCTTCAAACCATTGCTAATCCAGTCATTTCATTCATGAATAAACGAGCCATGAATATGCATATTAGAAGTCGCACAGCATGGGCTGCTCTGCCACCTTACACCCAGAAGGTCATGGACATAAATCTTCTTAGATGCTAAATATTCCTCAGCTAGGTGCTGAGCAGCTCCCCAGTTTCCTACAGCATTAAAGAGGTGTAATTGAGCAGCCCTCACATATTCACTCCCCTGTGGTCTGCATGGACAAAAGAGAAGCTAGAATTAAAAGGATGGATCTCAAAATGAACCCACCAGGCACTTGCAGGCCATTCATCTGTCACTTAACATGAACCTAATAGCTTTGGCTCTTCCAGGAGCACTGTGTGGTCCCGTGGATGGCAACAGGACTTGGGCTGCACTCGCCTTGTTTGCCCATTTAAGCTGGGGCTGGAAATGGATCTTTTACTCCCCAGCCCATGCAGGAAATACCCTCGGGGATCTTCAAATAAAAACCCAGACTGCTGCATCATTCAGGTGCCTGGATTCTGGTAGACAAAGCAGCTGAGCAGTTGGCTTGGGGCTGTGGGGCAGCCTGGATATCCAGCCATCTCCCTGCCCCTGCCTTCTCCTCTTCCTGCTCCCATGTTCCCTACTCTTCCCTTCCATCCTTAGAAGTTTGCAGGCAGTATGAAGAGCAGGGGCTTCTGCCCTCCTCAGGAGAATAAAAAGGAGAGTGGGAAGATGCAACATCTCTTTTGTTCACTCCTCTCCCTTGAATCCTCGGAGTTATTTGGGCTAGCTCTGATGTTGTTAAACAAGGGTTTAAGCCACAGAGAAACTCTGGCTTTGGTGGCGGGTAAAGGAATAAAGCTTCTGCTAGTGTTAAAACAACCAAATAAAAAGCAATAGATATTCCTGATTCAGACCTGCCTTCTCAGCTACAGGAACACCAAAAGCAGCAGGTAAAATGTTTTGCTTTTTTATGCAACTTTTGTTTAAGGGAGAAATACCTTTGGACTGTTTTTTTTTTTGTTGGTTTTCTTTCTTTTCTTTTAAAACAAACATTGTTTTAAGCAACCATCGAGATATTTGCAGCAAGGTTCAAGTATCAGAGATTTCCTTTCCCCACCCTGCCCCCAAAATTAACAAGAGAGAGAAGGAGCATAATATCCTAGAGTAACAATTAACCTTTATCACTCTTGCTTGTCACACAGCATATGCAGATACAGGAGGAAGAAAAGCTCAATTCAATGCACACTGAAGTACCGTCCTTTCAAATTGTTACTAGAGGACACACGTTTTATGAAAGAGCCCATTAAAAAAACTGGGCCCAATTCTCCAATAGGCTCTTGTGAGGCATGGAGGTAAATGCGGTTGTCCTTCTCCAAGG